>WNWK01003250.1:156018-174205 GCA_009830355.1 Cherax destructor | reverse complement strand
TTTACAGGCTATCCGTAAAATTGATACACCTCACCCCTAGTTCTTCGTATCCACCTTTGGTTACGCCGTATCTTTAGCAAGCATAAAGATATTGTCTTTTGTTGGGTCCCTGGTCATGTTGACGTACAGGGCAATGAACAGGCAGACACTGCTGCGCGGTCAGCAGTACATGACCTACCAGTTTCATATAGAGGTGTTCCTTTCACGGACTATTTTGCGGTCATTGCTACCCACCTTCGCACCCGTTGGCAACAACACTGGTCTGACCTGCTGAATAACAAACTTCATTCAATTAAACCAGTTATAGGTTTCTGGCCTTCTTCTTGTCACCAATGTCGAGGTTGGGAGACTACACTCTCCCGTCTTCGCATCGGCCACACTCGTCTTACTCACGGGTATCTCATGGAGAGGCTCCCTGCCCCTCTCTGTGAGCATTGTCAGGTTCCAGTGTCTGTTCGACATATCCTGTTGGACTGCCCACTCTATCAACGAGCACGTAGAATTTACCTCCAACGACGTCTTCGCTCTGCGGCCCTTTCTTTACTTTCCCTTCTTACAGATGGACCCTCCTTTAATCCTGACTCTCTCATTGACTTTTTGACAGAAACTGACTTACTACACAAACTCTGAAGATTATAACTCTAGCACCTCCCTCAGTCCCTTCTACCTCGATCTCTTGCTACCCTCCACCCCTGCACTAGCCACCGTCATCTTGCACTCCATACCCTACTAATCGTCCATCTCCCTCTTACAACCCACTCTCCCTGCATCCTACAATAACCTGCAGCGCTGTATAACCCCTGTGGTTTAGCGCTTCTATTTGATTATAATAATAATCGTCCTGGACGCGTACACGTGGCCTGAGTGGGCCCGAGCACTCCATTCAGCGTCAATGTGCTATTGTTTACCAGCGAATGACCGCCACCCACGCATTCATACCTGATATATTGTCATTATTCCAGTGTTTTTAGTGCTTGCAACTGCTAAATAAGCCACCATGGGCCCCAAGAAAGCTCCTAGTGCCAGCCCTGTGGTAAAAATGTCAGAAATACGGTAAAATTGAAGGAGATCATTGCAAAATATGAAAGTGGAGTTCGTGTGGCTGAGCTGGCCAGGCTCTATGGCAAAGCCCATTCAACCATCACTTCCATTGTGGCCAAGAGATGGAGGAAGTTGCCTTCTTCAAGGATTAGGGAGATCTGTGCCAAATGGGCTGATGTGCAAGGCTTTATGGATGATTATCACCCTAACCAAGTTGTTGCAGGCCGTGTTGGCCACATGTACAATGACAATGTGGTGTCCCATTTCAGGGATGTTTTTAAAGAAACGCCAGACACAGAGCTCCCTGGACAGATTTTTTGTGAGAAAGTTCCAGTGACTCTCAACCTGGTCCTAGTGGCATTAAAAGAAAAAGGCCAGTAACCCCAGAAAAGAACTTGGCACCTGCAGTGTTAACGGAAGGGGATTCCCTTCCAAACACTAGCATACTACATCCTCTCCCCTCCTCCCGTCTTCCACACATCAACAACTCTTCAATAAATGTAAGTGACATGTTATTGTACTATTATTTCTTTATTTCTCATTGTTTTGTGTGTAACTTAATGTCTATATGTTGTAAAAAAATATTTTATTTTAATACTTTTGGGTGTCTGGAACGGATTAATTTTATTTCCATTATTTCTTATGGGGAAAATATTCAGAGTTCGTGATATTCGGTGTTCATGACGCCCTCTGGAACGGATTAATCACGAAAACCGGGGGCTCACTGTATATATATTATATATACACATACAAGATGGGACACTTCATATTTAGATTTAAGCATTCTGCTTCTGCCATATTCTGCTTTTCTTACTCATTATGATACATTTTCACAAGGTAATAATTATGACAGTCAGTTTGGCATTCTAGAAGGATCAATTAGGCATTGGTATGATTAATCTATGTATATCTTGCAAGTATAATCTCCATACTGGATAGCAATTTTGTTTTCACCAGTGTTTTAAGAACTAGGAGATTCCATAATGTTAAATATACAGTGGACCCCCGAGTTTCGTAAACCCCGGAAATCGTACAGTTATGTAAGTATAATATTGTAAGTGCTTGTGGAAGTGTATTTTTGGGGGTCTGAAATAGACTAACCTACGTGACATTTTTCCTTAAGGGAGTAAATTCGTTCGGTAATAGTGCTTGATCAGACTTCAGGAGTGAAGTTTTTACGAAACTCGAGGGTCCACTGTACTATAGTTAATTATTATTAATCAAGTATGTAGACTCTTACTGCAAATTGTGCAGTGTGAGAGGACTTATAAAATACAATATACTCTACTCATTTTAGTGATGTCAAGTAGTGCCATGTTTAAAGATTCTATACTGCCTTTGTTGTCAAAATATCTTTTATTACTGTAAATTGTATAATAGTAAATTCCAGTCATTTTAGTATATTCACTTAACATTTTTATATAAATATATTTTACATAAATATTTACAAGTTTTCATTTTTACAACAATTAAAATAAGTAAATTTTGTATGCGTGTGTGTAATTTAAGTTCCGTAATTGCTGGATAACGTGTTTTTAATTTGATACGTTAAAAGGACCAATATTTGCCAACTTGTTTGTTGGATTTTGCTCACATTTGACATTAAATTGTTTCTTTTAGATAAAAGAAATAGTACATGGTTACTAGACTCAAAACTGGGTCAGGCTAACCATCAGACAGATTTGATTAAATTTATTTTTCTGAGTTGTATCACAGTAGCATACATCTTTGTAAACTAGTCTCTCTCTCTCTCCAACAAGTTGGCTGTCTGTGGAGATTATATAACATTCGAAAAACAGTTGAAGTGCATCAGTAATACCTCATACAAAGCTAACAAACTACTTTATGATCCACGTGGGTTTAGTGAATATAAATAAATCTCCCTACTGTACTGTAAAAAACTACTATAATATGGCAGTTTTATGACTGGAGATGGTCGACTAAATTGTAGCTAAAAATGGATCAGGTTATGTATATACAATACAGTTAAATTGCATTACACTGGTTATTAAATATTAAGACATTCATTGACATTATAATGCTGTAAATAAAGTTAACCATTACTGTAGAACTGACATAGATTCTATTTCACTAATGGGGAAGCACTAAACCTGTAGAGGTTATACAGTATCTGTAAAATAGGAGGTTATCATATTTGATAAAAGGAAGGGAAAGGGCTCCAATTCCTTGGATCAAAAGCTATTCACCATCAAGGCACCCTTCTTTGAATGGAAAAAGCTGGCATGGAATTCTTTCCATACCTAATAAAACATCTTTGAAAATGTTAGTGAATCTACCCTCATTTCACTGTTCTTATATATATAAGGTACAAACAAAAATATTTTACCATAAACACAATGTTATTGTATTTTATAAAAAAATTTAAGTAAACTTTTTTTACAAGAATTACTCGGAATATAAGCAGCCATGATGAAGTGAGAGAGACAACATAAAAGTTGTGAAGCAATACATACATATTCAAGAGTATCATATCTCACAGGTACAACACATCAATTTTTAGTTTTACTAATTTCTGATTAATCTCCAAAGTATTTTTTTTCCCCCAAAGTCAGCCATTTCCCACTAAGGTAGTGACCAAAAGAAGACATTTGCCATCACTCATTCTTTAGTGATCTCCTGGAGTTCAGGGATACCACAATTCAAATAATCCACTAAATGGAGAGTATAGAGCAAATTATATTTATCTGTAAGTGTGTGCATTAATATTGTAAGTTTTAAATTAATATTACAGTACTCTGTGTTATATTATATATACATATGTTGAATCTTCTGCCAATATAGGCATAAAGAAAAAAAAAAGAGCATATAGGTAAATATTCTAGGTAGTAGGTTGGTAGACAGCAACCGCCCAGGGAGGTACTACCGTCCTGCCAAGTGAGTGTAAAACGAAAGCCTGTAATTGTTTTACATGATGGTAGGATTGCTGGTGTCTTTTTTTCTGTCTCAAACATGATGAAGACAGGGAAGCTGTGATTTCGCGTATAGGGCAAGGAGGAATAACATCTTGTAGGAGTGTGGAAGTTCGTGAGGCAGTGGGTAAAATAAAAGGGGGTAAGGCAGCTGGTATTGATGGGATAAAGATAGAAATGTTAAAAGCAGGTGGGGATATAGTTTTGGAGTGGTTGGTGGTGCTATTTAATAAATGTATGGAAGAAGGTAAGGTACCTAGGGATTGGCAGAGAGCGTGTATAGTTCCTTTGTATAAAGGCAAAGGGGACAAAAGAGAGTGCAAAAATTATAGGGGAATAAGTCTGTTGAGTGTACCTGGTAAAGTGTATGGTAGAGTTATTATTGAAAGAATTAAGAGTAAGATGGAGAGCAGATGAACAAGGGGGCTTTAGGAAAGGGGGTGTGTAGACCAAGTGTTTACAGTGAAACATAGGTGAACAGTATTTGGAAAAGAGTAAAGAGGTTTTTGTGGCATTTATGGATTTGGAAAAGGCATATGATAGGGTGGATAAGGGGGCAATGTGGCAGATGTTGCAGGTGTATGGAATAGGAGGTAGGTTACTGAAAGCAGTGAAGAGTTTTTATGAGGATAGTGAGGCTCAGGTTAGTGTGTGTAGGAGAGAGGGAGACTATTTCCCAGTAAAAGTAGGCCTTTGACAAGGATGTGTCATGTCACCGTGGTTGTTCAATATATTTATAGATGGGGTTGTAAGAGAAGTGAATGCCAGGGTCTTGGCAAGAGGTGTGGGGTTAAAAGATAAAGAATCAAATACAAAGTGGGAGTTGTCACAGTTGCTTTTTGCTGATGACACTGTGCTTTTGGGAGATTCTGAAGAGAAGCTGCAGAGGTTGGTGGATGAATTTAGTAGGGTATGTAAAAGAAGAAAATTGAAAGTGAATATAGGAAAGAGTAAGGTGATGAGGATAACAAAAAGATTAGGTGACGAAAGATTGGATATCAGATTGGAGGGAGAGAGTATGGAGGAGGTGAATGTATTCAGATATTTAGGAGTAGACGTGTCAGCAGATGGGTCTATGAAGGATGAGGTGAATCATAGAATTGGTGAGGGGAAAAGGGCGAGTGATGCACTTTGGAGTCTGTGGAGACAAAGAACTTTGTCCATGGAAGTAAAGAGGGAACGTATGAGAGTATAGTTATACCAACACTCTTATATGGGTGTGAAGCATGGGTGATAAATGTTGCAACGAGGAGAAGGCTGTAGGCAGTGGAGATGTCATGTCTGAGGTCAATGTGTGGTGTGAATATAATGCAGAGAATTAGGAGGTGGTGCGGGATTACCAAAACTATTATCCAGAGAGCTGAGGAGGGGTTGTTGAGGTGGTTCGGACATGTAGAGAGAAGGGAACGAGACAGAATGACTTCGAGAGTGTAAAAATCTGTAGTAGAGGGAAGGCGGGGTAGAGGTCAGCCTAGGAAAGGTTGGAGGGAGGGGGTAAAGGAAGTTTTGTGTGTGAGGGGCTTGCACTTCCAGCATGCATGTGTGAGCATATTTGATAGGAGTGAATGGAGACAAATGGTTTTTAATACTTGATGTGCTGTTGGAGTGTGAGCAAAGTAACATCTATGAAGGGATTCAGGGAAACCGGCAGGCCGGACTTCAGTCCTGAAGATGGGATTACAGTGTCTGCACTCTGAAGGAGGGGTGTTAATTTTGCAGTTTTATAACTGTAGTGTAAAGCACCCCTCTGGCAAGACAGTGATGGAATGAATGATGATGAAAGTTTTTCTTTTTCGGGCCACCCTGCCTTGGTGGGAATTGGCCGATGTGTTAATAAAATAAAAAACATGCAAGATTTCAGGTATGTCTTGTTACTTCTACTTGCACTTAGGTCACATTACACATTCATGTACAAGCATGTATACAGTGGACCCCCGGTTAATGGCCATAATTCGTTCCAGAATGCTGTTCAAGTGCCGTTACCAAACGAATTTATTAACATAAGGAATAATGTAAATTAGATTAATCCTTTTGGACCCCCAAACATACACTTACAAGACCACTTACAAAAATACACTTACATAATTGTTAGTGTTTGGAGCAGGCCGTTAACCGGGGGTCCACTGTATATACACACCCCTCTGGGTTTTCTTCTATTTTCTTACTAGTTCTTGTTCTTATTTCCTCTTATCTCCATGGGGAAGTGGAACAGAATTCTTCCTCCGTAAGCCATGCTCTGGTCCAACAGGAGGCCTGGTCACAGACCGGGCCGCGGGGGCGTTGACCCCTGGAATTCTCTCCAGGTAGAGGCGACTAAAATGCCGGGAGCAAGGGGCTAGTAACCCCTTCTCCTGTATATATTACTAAATCTAAAAGGAGAAACTTTCGTTTTTTCTTTTGGGCCACCCCGCTTCGGTGGGAAACGGCCGACGTGTTGAAAGAAAGAAAGATAGGTAAATATGACAGCCTCAAAACTAAAATGTTTTTCAATGTAATATAATATTACCTTTATGTATAAATGTGATAATGGGAATTTTGATAAATTTTTCTGCTATGTGGAAAAGTCAAAATTTAGTAGATTAATGTGATGTATAGTGGCATTTAATGTCATACAGTATTTTAAGGCAAATAGTTTTATGGTGTAAATGACACTTAGATGCAGGGGATACTTCCATTAACAAAACTCTTCACCCACAAGAAATTTTGTTAAAAATAATTAAGAATTTTTATATTTGTAAATTTATGAGTATATTAAATTTATTCCCTGTGCTAAGTATTACAGAATTATGAGATTATGTAGCCATGACTGAATGCCATTTAACTTGTGTACAAAGTCTTTGACAATTGCAAACCAATATTTTGAGGTCTTTAAATAAAGTGATCAATCAGATCCCTTTTTTATTACTGCACCTCCATCTCTATCTTATCCTAAGGAATACTTTATGTAATATTTCTATATTCCAAGACATTAGTATGCAGGAGCTATTTTTTTTTTTTTTTTTTTTTTTAATTTTCAATATTACTTGCCTGAAATGGTCTGCTTAACCAGGGGCTTTCCATACTATTAGACGTCATCCAACTTTTGCAACTATGTACAGTGGACCCTCGGTTAACGAATACAACGGAAATCGTACAATTATGTAAGTATAATATTGCAAGTGCATGTGGAAGTGCATTTTTGGGGGTCTGAAATAGACTAACCTACTTGACATTATTTCTTAAGGAAGTAAATTTGTTCGGTAATGGCACTTGAGCAGCATTCTGGAATGAAGTTTTTTCGTTAACTGAGGGTCCACTGTACACTGTGGAAAAAGTAGAAGATTTTTTTTTTTTATCTCTCTCTCAACAAGTCGCCCGTCTCCCACCGAGGCAGGGTGACCCAAAAAGAAAGAAAATCCCCAAAAAGAAAATACTTTCATCATCATTCACCTCATACATAATCACTGTCTTTGCAGAGGTGCTCAGATACGACAGCTGAGAATAAGTCCCTCCCAACTGTCACTATCCCAGACCCCTCCTTTAAAGTGCAGGCATTGTACTTTCCATTTCCAGGAACTTTAAATTCCCATGGCAGTGTATTTACTGCCAAACTGTACGCCACTTATCCAAGACCAAGGAATACATACTGCGCTCTTCAAAGGCGGAAAAATCAGTAATCCGGAAAGGCTTTGGAACCAAAGTTATGGAAAATCGATGTTGTACCTGTACTGTTACTTAAAATCACAACACTTGTACTGTGAAATGAATATGATTAAATACAGATAATTTTGGGAAGAAGTGAATGTGTTCAGATATTTGGGAGTAGACTTGTCAGCGGATGGGTTTATGAAGGCCGAGGTAAACCATAGAATTGATGAAGGAATAAAGGTGGGTTGTGTATTGAGGTATCTATGGACACAAAAAAACATTATCCATGGAGGCAAAGAAGGGAATGTATAAGAGTATAGTGGTACCAACACACTTATATGGGTGTGAAGCATGGGATGTAAATGCTGCAGCAAGGAAGAGGCTGGAAGCAGTGGAGATGTCATGTCTAAGGGCAATGTGTGGTGTTAATATTATGCAGAGAATTTGTAGTGTGGTAATTAGGAGGTGGTGTGGAGTTATTAAAAGTATTATTCAGAGGGCTGAAGAGGGGTTATTAAGGTGGTTTGGTTATTTAGAAAGGATGGAGCAAAATAGGATGACTTTGAGGGTGTATAAAGCTGTAGAAGGGAGGAAGGGTAGGGGTCATCCTAGGAAAGGATGGAGGGATGAGGTAAAAAGAGGCTGTGTGTGCAAGGGGCTTGGACATACAGCAAGTATGTGTGATTGTGTTAGATTGGAGTGAATGTTGACGAATGGTTTTTGGGATGGGATTCAGGGAAACCAATTAGCCAGACTTGAGTCCTGAACATGGGAAGTACATACAATGTCTGCACTTTAAAGGAGGGTTTGGGATATTGGCTGCTTGTTTGTCAAGTTTTCATCGGTTTGTTAAGTTTTCATTATTACTTAAAATTACATGTACCCTCTGACACATTGAGAAAATAGAGTAAAAGTTTATTATAGATAATTCTAGCATATTATCGGACTTGTTTTACCTAATCTAACTTTCAATAGAAACTACACTTTTTTTTGTACATCTGTAAGAAATTGATCAGAAATAATTCTACAATGTCAATTGGCAATTTTTGGAAAAAAAAATTTGGCCTCGAACCCTGAGCTATTATAAGCTTAAGATTTTAAAAAAAATAAATGTTTTTTCAGTATTGCTTACGATCTCAAAATGTGTATTCTGACAATGATCAAGAAAATGTTGTGAAAATTATTAAATACAGATTTATTATAGCATAGTATTATAAGATTGTTTTATATTTATACCTAACCTAACCTTCTGCACCCTTGACCCTCCATTATTCCTCGCCTACATCAATGACCTTCCTAATGCTTTTCAGCAACTTGAACCACTTCTGTTTGTCACTGACAACATTTGTCATCTCCCATCCAGATCTGAATTTCTTTAACATTTAATGACTAACTTGTGAAGCTATCTACTTGGATGACTCTCAGTAACCTCACACTCAAGACGTACAAGACTTTCTATCTAGTGTTAGGGAACGAGAAAAAATATTTTTATCAAATGAAGTTAAACATAGCTTTGTTTGCAATCATTGCACTGTACTGTAATTAATTATCAAAGCATTCATGAACCTTAGCCAGGCCTTGTCTAATCCCATGGTATATACCAACAGTGGTGTGAAAGCTCTGGGTAGTGCAGTGTGTGTGTGGCACCAGAGCAGGCAAGGTAATAATACATATACTGATTTGAATAAAGGCAATGAATAAAGACAAAATATAATGTAAGGAATAACTTTTATACAATGAAGATGTACATCACACTGATCATTATCTTATGTAAAATTATTAAAATAAATATCCTCTATAAAATACTATATCTCAAATAATTTTTTTTTATAATTATAAAAGGTTACTAAATGGTAATACAGTATAGGGATCACTTGAGCATTGATCCAAATAAAAATTAAATTGCTGCAAATATTTGTATGCCAATTTTGTCCACTAAAACTAATCTAGCAGCCTAAACCAGCTTATATATTACCTGGAATATACCTGGCCTCATGGTGGATCAGGGCCTGATCACCCAAGCTGTTACTAGTGGCTGTGCACAACCCAATGTCAAATATTTATCTAACCTATCTTAAGATTTTGAACTGTTGTCTTACTTGGAGTAAAGGGAAGGGAGGAAGCAGGCAAATAATTAGGTGAGCCTGATAAAGCACTATTAATACCTGGATGGGCAATTACCTACAACAATTAGAACAATAATCACCATTGCTTTTATATCATAGGCCTACTCAATTGCTGTCAAATGTAAGCAAGATTTTAAAGACTAATATGTTATTCAAGTCTTAAGTGAAGTAACATCACCAGGAAGAGTAGATGTTGCCTCAGATAACCTGAATTGTTCTCAAACTGCAATTACTAAGTATATTTGCTGCCTTGTGGCTACTGATACCTCAGTCATATCTAAAGTGTTAAAGTACTGGACTTTCCTCTTTAGCCAAACCAGTGGATATAACTGTTTGTAATCAGAAGCAGGACTAGAAGTATTCATGAATAAAGATACTAGTTATCACCTTATTGATGAGCTGCACACAATACCGAACCAATTCACCCTCTCATTAGTTTCAAGTTTGCATTCCGTGTAGGCAGACACTGCAAAAGGTGGCATCTCAGTCTCAGTTATGGCTGAGATTTGGGAATCTGAAAGAAAAAATTGTGTTGGTTTGTGGGGCAAAGTGGGTAATTTGTATGCTAGATATATAGACAAATAAATTTGTTAAATTCTCCATGGGAAAGTGGAACAGAATTCTTCTGTAAGCCATGTATGTCGTAAGAGGCGACTAAAATGTCGGGAGCAAGGGGCTAGTAACCCCTTCTCCTGTATATATTACTAAATGTAAAAGGAGAAAATTTTGTTTTTCCTTTTGGGCCACCCCGCTTCGGTGGGAAACGGCCGACGTGTTGAAAGAAAAAGAAGAAATTTGTTAAATATTGGTGAAAAAATGGAGGCAGTTTTCATGCACTGAGCAGGGAGGTATACCACCCTGTATAAATGAGGAAGAGCCAGATATAAGTTTGGGGAAAGCGCATGAGGCAGTGTGTAGAATGAAAGGGGTAAAGCAGCTGGGATGAAGACAGAAATATAAAAGCAAACGGATACAGTCTTGAAATGGTTGATGTATTTATTCAATATATACATGAAAGGGGACGAGGGCACCTAGGGTAAAAAAAAAAGTGTAAGAATTACAGGGAAATAAGCCTGTTTAGTATACCAGGTAAACTGTGTAGAATTATTATTGAAAGAATTAAGGGTATGACAAAGCAGGATTACAGAGTAACAAGATTTTAGGAAGAGTAGGGAATGTGTAAGCTAAGTGTTTAATAGTAATACTTTATTTCAGCATGATACAATGTACAAAGGTAAATGACATTTGGGAATACAGTGATACCTCGCATATCCGGCCTGCCATTATCCAAACCTCGCCATTATCCGAACAGGCCCTGGGAAAGGGCAAAATTCTAAAATTATTAAAACATCCGAACAGCCGTTCGGATGTTTTCTGCCGCCTGAAAAACTAGAAAAAGTGCTGAAAGAAAAGTGATGACGAAGCCACAGAGCTTGGAACTGGATCAGTGTGTGATGAAGTGGTACCTACAACAACGTGGTAGTGGTATGATGGTTCGTGGCGCCCAACTTATAATGGCTGCAGAAATCCGGGAGGCTGTTATTCGAGCCCAGAGTGTCTGGTCCCACCGCCAGATGACATTGGACTCATTTTTTGAACCTACAACACCATTGCCGATGACGATATGATGGTACGGATGCGCATTTTTTCCCCCTCACTTATCCGGAAACTCAGTGTTTCCGAACCGGTCTCAGCCCATATAGTTTGGATATAAGAGGTTGGTGGATGAGTTTGGTAGGGTATGTAAAAGAAGGAAATTAAAAGTGAATATAGGAAAGAGTAAGGTGATGAGGATAACAAAAAAAATTAGATAATGGAAGATTGGATATCAGATTGGAGGGAGAGAGTATGGAGGAGGTGAATGTGTTCAGATATTTGGGAGTGGATGTGTCAGCAGATGGGTATATGAAGGATGAGGTGAATCATAGAATTAATGAGGGGAAAAAGGTGAGTGGTGCACTGAGGAGCTTGTGGAGACAGAGAACTTTATCCATGAAAGCAGAGGGGAATGTATGAGAGTATAGTTATACCAACACTCTAGTATGGGTGTGAGACATGGGTTGTGAATGTTGCAACAAGGAGAAGGCTGGAGGCAGTGGAGATGTCGTGTCTGAGGGCAATGCGTGGTGTGAATATAATGCAGAGAATCCGTAGTTTGGAGATTAGGAGGAGGTGTGGGATTACCAAAACTATTATCCAGAGAGCTGAGGAGGGGTTGTTGAGATAGTTTGGACATTAAGAAAGGATGGAGCAAAATAGAATGACTTCGAGTGTATAAATCTGTAGTGGAGGGAAGGCGGGGTAGGGGTCGGCCTAGAAAAAGTTGGAGGGAGGGGGTAAAGGTGGTTTTGTGTGCGACCACTGCTGCCACCATTTGTTATGTGTGGGTTCTTGGAGATAAAGGTAGTCACAAGGAAAGTCACGGATGGAAGGTGACTGGTATATTGACAGAGTCTGTGAGGAGGAGTACCCAGCACCACTTCTGTTCAGTTGTGCGGCTAGTGAGAGAGACGCCTCTCTCTGTGCGCACACATGCGCGGGCCTCTGACATCACAAGTAACAAAGGGATCAGACATATAACATAGCTAGGATTACTTATAATACACTACAAAAGTGTATACATATTACTGACACTTGGGCTTCCAGCAAGCGTGCGTGAGCGTGTTAGATAGGAGCGAATGGAGACAAATGGTTTTTAGGACTTGACGTGCTGTTGGAGTGTAGGCAAGGTAACATTTATGAAGGGTTTCAGGGAAACCAGCAGGCCGGACTTGATTCCTGGAGATGGGAAGTACAGTGCCGGCACTGAAGGAGGGGTGTTAATGTTGCAGTTTTGTAGCTGTAGTGTAAGCACGCCTCTGGCAAGACAGTGATGGAGTGAGTGATGATGAAAATTTTTCTTTGTCGGGCCACCCTGCCTTGGTGGGAAACGGCTGATGTGTTAATAAAAAAAAAATGAGTTATCACTGTACATGCAGAAAGCCTCCTATATATGCAGAGTATTTTGGGCAAACTTAAGACTAATTTAAGATTAATAAGGTAATAACAATACGAGTGGAGTGTGAGCAGGGTAATATTTTGTGAAGGGATTCAGGGAAATGGGTTAGCCGGACTTGAGTCCTGGAGGTGGGAAGTACAGTGCCTGCACTTTGAAGGAGAGGTTTGGGATATTGGCTGTTTGGAGTGACATCTAAACGGTCATATCTGAGCACCTCTGCAAAGACTGATTATGTATAAATGATGGTGAAAATTGTTGAATGATTCCAAAAGTTTTTTCTTTCTTTTTGGGTCACCCTGCCTTGGTGGGAAATGGCCGAAGTGTTAAAAAAAATACAAGTAATTTTATATTGAAACACAAGTGTACAATACTTAGATAAAAGATAAAAGAAAATGCATATGATAGGGTGGACAAGGAAGAAATGTGACATGTTGCAAATCTATGGAACAGGTGGTAGGTTACTTAATGTAATAAAAAGTTATGTGGATAGAGGTTCAGGTTAGGGTATGTAGGAGAGAGAACTATTTTCTAGTATAAGTATGCCTTTAAAAGTGATGAGTGATGTCACAATGGTTGTTTAACACATTTACAAATGGGGTTGTAAT
Source organism: Cherax destructor (assembly GCA_009830355.1). NCBI lineage: Eukaryota > Metazoa > Arthropoda > Malacostraca > Decapoda > Parastacidae > Cherax > Cherax destructor. The sequence continues at coordinate 160,878 of WNWK01003250.1, read as the reverse complement.
CCCACTAAAGTGTGGTATTAAAAGATAATGAATTTGATGCAAAGTGCTTTTTGATAATGACAGTTCTTTTGGAAGATTCTGAAGAAAAGTTGCAAAACAGGAAATAAGAGCAAACATAGGAAAGAGCAAGGTTAGTTGTATATGTAACTGAAATGCTCTGCATTATAAGAGGCTTTCTATATAGTAATTAAATATACCAATCACCCCAACTGTATAATATACTGTATTCCTTTTTTACATAAATAGTTTAACAAAAAATATTGGCAATGAAAGACTGGATATCAGACTGGAGAGAGTATGAAGTAAAAAATTTTTTTTTGACATAACGGCCGCCTCCCACCAAGGCAGGGTGACCCAAAAAGGAAGAAAACTATAGTTTCCTTCTTTTTACGTTTATACCTCCCTGGACAATACATGAAATCCCTGCCTCCCTCTCATCAACATTTAACAGCTCAAAACATTTCTTCCATCTTCTCAATATCTCCACCTCCCCATCTAATAATTCCCCTCTTTTGTTTTAAACTGTGAAATCCATTTGTTTCCTAGGCTGTCTCAACTTATTTTCAGCAAAATTTGTTGATAAAACCTTACCCACTCTCTTATTTGCCCTCCTTTTACAATCCCTTATCATTCTCAATCTCTCCATATACTCCACTCTATATTACTTCTGTTTTGTAAAAATCTGATTCTTAATTATTATGTCATAATTTAAAGCATATGTGCCATTGTTGTTTGGCTAAAACATCTACATATCCTCAAAAATCATTGTACAAATTTATACTACCATTTGTAAAATATTTATATCAACTTCTAATTTTACTAACCTCTACAGTGGATAAATTCTCCATATCAGCCTCAGATGAGGGTGTGCTGATTGCTTCAACTTCATTTACCTGAGCTTTTACACTAGCTGAAAGGGATTCAATGGTAACTGACTGCTGCACTTCAGATGACTCAAGAAGAGCAACATTCTCCTCTACTTTGGATCCTGCTGAGCCAGCATCAAACTCTTTCTGTTGAACTTGAAGGGGCTCAGGAAGGGTAGCCCTCTCCATACTGGGTCCTGCTGATGCAGCATCTAGCTCTCTTTCTAATCCATCTTTTTCAAGAATGACAACTTCTTCCACCTGGTGGTCTAAGAGAGATTTTTCAACTGGCATCTCCTGAGACTCTGCTGGAGCACCTAGTTCTTTGGGAGACGATATCTCTAGAGAAGGTGGTGGGGCAGCTAGCACTGTCTTCCTGACAACATCCTCTGGCTCAGCAACTGGCTTATCAGTAATGGCTGTCTTAGTAAGTTCTCCAACTAAATCTTCCTCTACAGTTGTTTTTCGTTCAATTACACTAGTTTTTTTAGTGTCAGCAGGAGCAGCTTGTGCTACTTGCTTGGGTAATGCTACTAATGCATTAATGACACCCAATACCTTCAAACGCAATGCTTCAATGTTTTCCATGAGAAGGTTTTCCTCTTCTATGGATGATTTTGTCCAGGCAAGAGGCAGGTGGGTTGGGACTGGAACTCTGTCTGAAAACAAATAAGCATAAATACAGCAATACACTTTCTTAATCCTTCATGAGGTTGCCCTTCAAAGAAGGAAGATGTCAGAAGGAACAAGACACTCAAGGACAGAGAAAAGTAGAATAAACCTTAATAAAATGATCTTGAACTGTCAAAATTTTAAAAGGAATAAAATATTTATACAGTAATGTAGCCTCATATTTAAAAAAAATTAAAAGAAATGTATGGCTTCTAGATTTAGTTGATAACTTTAAGGACAGAAATTACTTTGAGGGTAATCTTTGGCATAGTTTGTTTTATAATATACAGTGGTCCCTCGGTTTTCGCCGAAAATTTGTTCCAGAATGCTGCTGAAGTGCCATTAACGCACGAATTTACTTCCTTAAGAAATAATGTCAAGTAGGTTAGTCTATTTCAGACCCCCAAAAATACACTTGCAACAGCACTTACGAAAATACACTTACATAAATGTTCGAGTTTGGAGATGCACGAAAACCGAGGGACCACTGTACAGTGGACCCCCGAGTAACGAACAAAATTCATTCCAGAAGCCTGCTCAAGTGCCATTACCGAACGAATTTACTCCCTTAAGAAATAATGTCAAGTAGGTTAGTCCATTTCAGACCCCCAAAAATACACTTACAAAAGCACTTACAATATTATCCTTACATAATTGTACGATTTCCGGGGTGTTCGTTACTCAGGGGTCCACTGTATCTTTAGTAGTAACAGGAAACAGCCCTAGTGGCTGAAAAAGAAAAACCACAGACCAGAAAAGAGAATCAACAGAAAACACATTTGGGGCAATTTGGAGCCCCAGGACAGAAAATAACACCAGATCAACATGGAGTCTAAGGCAGTACACAGCCCAAAAGGCTCCATGTTTACCTTGGGGTCTATGCTGCCCCTGGGCAACAAGGAGCACCAAGGAACCATGAACACCAAGACAAAAGGAATGGTGGAGCAGTACAGACAAATTACACAGCTGACCTTTAATGTACACTATGTAGCATACTTATTTAAACCATTGTATAAATATATAACCTAGGTAGTAGGTTGGTAGACAGCAACCGCCCAGGGAGGTACTACCGTCCTGCCAAGTGAGTGTAAAACGAAAGCCTGTAATTGTTTTACATGATGGTAGAATTGCTGGTGTCTTTTTTCTGTCTCATAAACATGCAAGATTTCAGGTATGTCTTGTTACTTCTACTTACACTTAGGTCACACTACACATTCATGTACAAGCATATATATATATACACACACCCCTCTGGGTTTCCTTCTATTTTCTTACTAGTTCTTGTTCTTATTTCCTCTTATCTCCATGGGGAAGTGGAACAGAATTCTTCCTCTGTAAGCCATGCGTGTCGTAAGAGGCGACTAAAATGCCGGGAGCAAGGGGCTAGTAACCCTTTCTCTTGTATATATTACTAAATGTAAAAGGAGAAACTTTCGTTTTTCCTTTTGGGCCACCCTGCCTCGGTGGGAAGCAGCCGATGTGTTGAAAGAAAGAAAGAATAAATATATAATTCTGTTTGTAACATCAAGTGTAGTTAACCTGGTTAAAGCTTATCTTTAGAGCCTCAGAAGAGAAGCATCAAGGTAAGTGTCTACAAAAAGCAACTGTGGTGTACCTTGAAAGAAGAGTCCACTAGGGTGGTTGAGAGCAGCTTTCGAGATGGCGAGCCAGACAGCAGTGTCAGCACCCTCGCTCGGTGTTCGCAGGTTCTCCTTCATCTACACCAAGAAAACAAGTATGGTATAGGGTAGCAGTGGTTTTATACATTATTACTGGCTGATTTTAAGTAGTTCATCAACTTTACTGATTTAATAATTCTCTTCAAGGAAGGTTCCTGAAACTACTGAGTGGGGCTCTTGGATCAAACCTGATTGTTTCCCATTTCATCAGGCTCTATCATCCCAACATGTTAAGTGTTTCTCCCCTAAACATCATAAAAACAATAACAATAATAATAATTTGGGATTTTGTTACACAGGTGTTTGCACACCAGCACAAATGCAACAACAACGATGAAGAAGAAATACTGAAGTTAATACATGTACAGTGGTACCTCGACTTACGATGCTATCATCTTACGTTATATTCGATATCCGATACTTATAACGTAAGAAATTTGAATGCGACATCCGATGATTGATTCGTCTTACGACTTTCGTACCGGACCTGTCCGCTTGGCGCCCAGCTGAGCGCGCACTCCAGGGAGCGTCAGTGCTATTGTTTACAAGCGAGAGCGACCACCCACCCACACCCACGCATTCATACCAGTATATTGTCATTATTCCACTGTTTGTAGTGCTTGCAACTGCTAAATAAGCTACCATGGGTCCAAGGAAAGATCCTAGTGCTAAGCCTGTGGCAAAGAGGAACAGAAATATATGTACGATAGAACTGAAGAAGGAGATAATAGAAAAATATGAAAGTGGAGTGCGTATCAGTGAGCTGGCCAGGCTGTATGGTAAACCCTATTCTAAACAAACAAACAAACAAACAAACAAACAAATTTTATTTCATTGCAGGTTACATGGGTATGGGAAGTTACAATGTAAATTGAGTGCAAGGAGAGCCACTGACATGCCATGGCATTAGGGGCAGCTTATTCTAGTCCTTAAAAACTAGGTACTTAATATTAGAGAAATTTATTGAGTTTATTCTAGTTAAAAATTATTTTCAAAATTACAATATGATGAAATTTTACTGTTTAAATTATTATATAATGATATTAGATCTTAGATTGTTACAGGTGTTAAGATTCTTGAATGATAATATGGAATTGAGATTATCGTAAGGAAAATAACATTGAGCATTTTTGACATTAACTTATAATATGAGTAGGGGTAACATAATAGTAACATATTATTAAAAATTGAGATTATCGTATAGAAAGTAACAATGAGCATTTTCAAAGTAGTTTATAGCATGATCATTTAGGTTTGGGTGAGTAGGTGGTTTTGAGTTGAGTCTTAAATTGATTTTCAGACAAGATTATCTTAATATTTACTGGTAATGAATTCCAGATTCTGGGGCCCTTTATGTGCATAGAATTTTTACATAGGTTGATATGAACACGGGTATATCAAAAAGTGATCTGTGTCTGTGTTGTGGTCATGGGTCCTATTAAAGTTGGTGAGGAGAGTTTTTAGCAGAGGGTTTATTTAGAGTGTAAAGTTTTATATATGTAGTAGGCACAAGAGTGATGAATGTTCTTTACGGGGAGTAGTTTTTGATTTTTAATATTGGTGGATATGCGTCAGAGGGGAATTTTTATCATTCTGACTGGGTTTTTTTTTTTATGAGGGCTAAGGTGATTTAACGTTTTGAT
>WNWK01003250.1:35000-155918 GCA_009830355.1 Cherax destructor | reverse complement strand
AAATGGAGTGATGTGCAAGCATTTATGGATGAATATCACCCTAACCATGCTGTTGCAGGCCGTGCTGGCAACCTGTACAATGACACAGTGGTGTGTCATTTCAGGGATGTGTTAAAGAATCGCCAGACACAGAGCTCCTGGACAAATTTGTTGTTAGAAAGAGGTCTAGTGACTCTCAAGCTGGTCCTAGTGGCATTCAAAGAAAAGGGAAGTAACCCCAGAAAAGAACTTACCACCTGCAGTGTTAATGGAAGGATTCCCTTCCAAACACTAGCATACTACTCCACCTTCTCCCTCCTCCGTCCTCCACACATCAACAACTCTTCAATAAATGTAAGTGACATGTTATTGTACAATATTTGCATGTGTATTTATGTATTCTTTATTAAATTATTTAATATTTAATGTCCAAAAGTTCTAAAAAATATTTTATTTAACTACTTTTGGAAGTCTTGGACGGATTAAATTTATTTCCATTATTTCTTATGGGGAAAATTGATTCATTTAACGATTGTTTCGTCTTAAGATATGCCCTCTCTGACGGATTAATATCGTAAGTCGAGGTACCACTGTATTCAAGAGTGACAGTCTGATCATCAGAATCATAAGCTCCAGAAGAGAGGCATGTTCAACTGAGACTTGAAAGCATGAACAGATTCCTGACTCTCAACAGACAGTGGCAACCTATTGAACAATCCAGGAGCTACATATGAAAGAAGGCTCACTCTGATTATGATTTCTCCCTAACAGCACAAGGTTCAATCAGTCTAAAAAAAGGTCAGAGTAATTTACTGCTCAGAAACACTCCCGAGCCTGATGTAACAGGTACAAGCATATCAGCAAGATACTAGAGTTCATTAAACTTTAAAGAATAAACTGAGTTTAAATTCATTTCTTGCCTTGATAGGGAGCCAAAAAATTTGTACAAGTAGGGACTAGAGGGAACTCCAGTTGGAAGGGTAAATGCCAGTCTACCTGCATGATTCAGTACAGACTGAAGTCGTTTTTAAGCAAGCAATTAGGCAAATCCACAAAAAATTGCAAAAATCAATTTGGGAGGAAAAAAACATGGATAAGAACCAAAATACTAATTATCAAAATATTTTCCGACTCCATAGAGATTACAAATATAAAAATTGCAAGATTTAACAAATTGGTTGATACTTTTAACAAATGACAACTAAGAATCTATGTTTACACCCAGTGGGAGAAAATGAAGGAGCAGATTTAAATAATTTTATTCACAGGGAATTACTAAACCCATAAGGGTCATACAGTGCTTGATCAGACTGTTTAATCACCTTACCCTAGTTAGAGATAGCTGATGTAAAAATAAATTTGTGCTGCTTACTGTTTCATAGATCTGGGGTAGTGAGTTCTTCATGGTAGGAGTGTCAACCCAGCCAGGGTGCATGGAGGAGAAGTGCACTTTGTCATACCTCTGAGCGAACCACAATGTCATTGCCACCTTTGCACAAAAGTATAATGAAAACAAAGTTTGATTAAAGTTTGCATGAAGAAAATTAAGAACTTACCATACCTATTATGCTCATGATGTCCCATTTTTTTAATAGTAAATAATCGATAAAATAATTGTTTAAATGACCAGTGCTTGTAGAACTTACTAGTTCTTGTTATACATCAATCTGGATGGAGGATCAAACCTCCAATACTGTTGGCACTGAAGGAAGTGCTTCAAGAAATTTAATACAATACACAAAAACTGTTTGTGAAGACCATGGATATTCTTTTGATACCTTGGTTAGTTAATAACTATGGCCTGTCTTCCAGTTAGTGTTAAGATATATTCCTTATCTATGCTTTCAAATCCATTTCTAGCCTTATACAGTGGTACCTCGAGTTACGATATTTTTTCGTTCGAGAATGCTGTTCAAGTGCCATTACCAAACAAATTTATCCCTATAAGGAATAATGTAAAATAGACTAGTCCTTTTACACCCCCAAAAATATACATACTTACAAAAGCATTTAAAAAAATAAACTTACATAAAAGGGCGATTTTGGGGACCATCGTAACTCGAGGTACCACTGTATGTGACTGATAATAATGCTTTATTTCTTGGAGAGGGTTTCAGGGATCACGAGTAATAGGCAAAACGAGTAAAATAGTAGGCACAAAAGAAAGCCACTATTTATGCAATGCATATCAAGCAACTAATCATAAGACTTACAAACTACTTAAAAACTAGACATAGTATTGTATAGGACTTCTTGTGAAGTTAAATATAATCATACTTTCAACAAGAAAGGTAACTAATGAGAAAGTGGCCAATTTGATAAAAAAGGTCGAGACAGACTTCTGGATGTGTATCTTTTTAGATAAGCGACAGATGTCAGTTCCTTATTTAGTGGTAGCTAGAGTAAGAGTAGATGAAGTACAAGGAAAATGGCATTAATAGGTAAGAGGTTGGTAGTAGGTTGGTAGACGGCAACCACCCAGGGAGGTACTACCGTCTTGCCAAATGAGTGTAAAACGGAAGCCTGTAATTGTTTTACATGATGGTAGGATTGCTGGTGTCTTTTTTCTGTCTCATAAACATGCAAGATTTCAGGCATGTCTTGTTACTTCTACTTACACTTAGGTCACATTACACATTCATGTACAAGCATATATATACACACCCCTCTGGGTTTTCTTCTATTTTCTTACTAGTTCTTGTTCTTATTTCCTCTTATCTCCATGGGGAAGTGGAACAGACTTCTTCCTCCGTAAGCAATGCGTGTCGTAAGAGTCGACTAAAATGCCGGGAGCAAGGGGCTAGTAACCCCTTCTCCTGTATACATTACTAAAGTTAAAAAGAGAAACTTTTGTTTTTCTCTTTGGGCCACCCCGCCTTGGTGGGAGGCGGCCGATTTGTTGAAAGAAGAAGAAGAAGAAGGTAAGAGAAGTGCAAATGAATGAACTAAAGGCAAGACAATTTAGAAAAGATAAGTGATGAGGCCTAGGTAGTAGGTTGGTAGAGAGCAACCACCCAGGAAGATACAACCGTCCTGCCAAGCGAGTACGAAACAGAAACCTGTAACTATTTTACATGATGGTGTCTCATAAACACACAAGATAACAGGTATATCTTGCTGCTTCTACTTACACTTAGGTCACAATACACATTCATGTACATTTTTTTTTTTTTTTTTTTTTCAACAAGTCGGCCGTCTCCCACCGAGGCAGGGTGACCCAAAAAGAAAGAAAATCCCCAAAAAGAAAATACTTTCATCATCATTCAACAATTTCACCACACTCATACATAATCACTGTCTTTGCAGAGGAGCTCAGATACGACAGCTGAGAAAAGTCCCTCCCAGCTGTCACTATCTCAGACCCCTCCTTTAAAGTGCAGGCATTGTACTTCCCATTTCCAGGACTCAAGTCCAACTAAATCAATTAACTGGTTTCCTGAATCCCTTCACAAAATGTTACCCTGCTCACACTCCAACAGATCGTCATGTCCCAAAACCATTCGTCTCCATTCACTCCTATCTAACACGCTCACACATGCTTGCTGGAAGTCCAAGCCCTCGCCCACAAAACCTCCTTTACCCTTCCCTCCAACCTTTTCTAGGACGACCCTACCCCGCCTTCCTTCCCCTACAGATTTATACGCTCTCCAAGTCATTCTACTTTGATCCATTCTCTCTAAATGACCAAACCACCTCAACAACCCCTCTTCAGCCCTCTGACAAATACTTTTAGTAACTCCACACCTTCTCCTAATTTCCACATTCCGAATTTTCTGCATAATATTTACACCACACATTGCCCTTAGACAGGACATCTCCACTGCCTCCAGCCTCCCCTCGCTGCAGCATTTGCAACCCATGCTTCACACCCATATAAGAGTGTTGGTACCACTATACTTTCGTACATTCCCTTCTTTGCCTCCATGGATAACGTTTTTTTGTCTCCACAGATACCTCAATGCACCACTCACCTTTTTTCCTTCATCAATTCTATGGTTAACCTCATCCTTCATAAACCCATCCGCTGACACGTCAACTCCCAAATATCTGAAAACATTTACTTCTTCCATAATCCCTCTCTCCAATGTGATATCCAATTTTTCTTTATTTAAATCATTTGATACCCTCATCACCTTACTCTTATCTATGTTCACTTTTAACTTTCTACCTTTACACACTCTTCATGTACATGTATATTTATATTTACAAACCCATCTGGGTTTTCTTCTATTTTCTTGATATTCTTTTTCTTCTTTATTTCCTCTTATCTCCATGGGGAAGTGGAAAAATTCTTCCTCCGTAGGCCATGCATGTCATAAGAGGCGACTAAAATGCTGGGAGCAAGTGACTAGTAACCCCTTCTGTATAAATTACTGAATTTAAGGGTAAAACTTTGTTCTTTTTAGGTCACCCTGCCTTAGTGGGATACGGCCAGTTTGTTGAAAAAAAAAAAGATGAGATTGAAGAGGTATGGAGTAGATTAATAAGGAAGTGATTTTAAACATTGGGTAAGAAGGAATAATAGTCTCAAATGAGTAAAGATCCAGAAGCGAGCACGGAGAAGTGTTAGTTGATAGGCGGAATGAAGATAAGATAAGATTTCTTCGGATTTTTAACCTCGGAGGCTTAGCCACCCAGGATAACCCAAGAAAGTCAGTGCATCATCGAGGACTGTCTGTCTTATTTCCATTGGGGTCCTTAATCTTGTCCCCCAGGATGCGACCCACACAAGTCTACTAACAACCCAGGTACCTATTTGCTGCTAGGTGAACATTACAACAGGTGTAAGGAAACACGTCGAAATGTTTCCACCCGCCAGGAATCGAACCCGGGCCCTCCGTGTGTGAAGCGAGAGCTCTAGCCACCAGACCAACCGGGGTGAAACAACTGGAACTGATGGAATCAAGACAGATGTTAAAAGCAAACAAGGATATAGTTTTACAATGGTTGGTGTATTAATCACCCAGAGTGCAGCTTCACAAATATCCTTCCCAAGACAGAAAACCAACAGAAGGAATCCAACAGGTGGCATAGCCGAATGTTACTGATTTTTAGTCTTGTTAAATAATGGTTTCAATGTTTCACATCAATGTGAAATTATCAAGGAAAGAACATTCCACAAAGAATGTGGACTTACCTGTCGACGTTTGCTTTGGAAATAGAAGAGTTGACCATCGTAAGGATTAATCTGTGTGTGCATCAAGTCATGAGGGTCCAGTCGTTCACACAGCATCCCAGCCGAGGAAACATTAATCACACGCGCATCCTCATTTCTGTCATATAAAGAAACATCCAATTAGCTGGACAGCTTTATGGTGCTTTCCATAGCCATCGTGTGGGTGATAGTCGCCCAATATCTTACCTGTAGATGATCCAAACCTATCCTGTGAGCAGTAGAAACCCTGCATCCATCTTATGGTGAATGTTACCACAGACCCATTCTGTGGGTGGTCAAAAGATTACAGGTACACTTAATTCAAATTCAAATGTTTATTTCTCTGTAAAGATGACAATGTGGGGTTTACATATTGTAAAACATTGGTTACAATGTGTGGTTTACATACTATAAAATACTAATTAAAAAGAGGGCCACTATCATACCTAGCATGACTAGGCATTTCGAGCAGACTAATAATAATTCTTACTCTACAGTATATTGATACAGGTTATGGAGCATATTGATATTAAAGCTAGGTAACTGCATTACAGTTTGTAAATTTAGCAATGAGAATGGTTTAGTCTTGGCATGATACACAGTTTCTATTAAAGCTCCTATATTGGAGTATCTCAGGTAAACTTATGACTAGTTTAAGATTTATTAGGCAATAGCTTTATTTAAAATTTTATGTTTACAGTCACTTGGGCGAGTGTAAGTGTAAATTGGGGGAATCACAGATATCGAGAGTAGGTCTAGTTTGTTTTTTGTGTGTGCATAACGGTTAGCTGACGGTGGGGTGTGTCAGGGAGACGAGATGTTTTTTAACGGTAGTTTTGAAAGTGATGGATGTGTCTGCAGTTCTAGAGTTTTCAGGCAGGGAGTTCCAGATTTTAGGCCCTTTAATGTACATTGAATTTTTGTATAGGTTTAGCCAGACACAGGGAATGTCAGATTTTTGTGCCTGGTGTTGTGCCTGTGGGTCCTGTCACAACTATCAAGAAAGTATTTTAGTTCAGGGTTAATATTTGAATTTATGGTTCTGTAAATGTAGGTTGCACAGTAGTAAGTGTGGATGTTCTGTACAGTGAGTAAGTTTAGATCTTTGAAGAGTAGGGGGGGGGTGTTGCCTAGTATTGGATTGCGTGATAATTCTTACTGCGGCTTTCTTTTTGTTGGGTTATTGTTGGCTTTAGGTGTGTTGCTGCTGTTGATCCCCAGGCACAAAATAGCATAGGTGAGGTAGGGATAGATGAGTGAATAGTATAGTGTGAGAAGGGCTGATTGTGGCACCTAGTAACGTATCTTGGAGAGGATCCCAACCGTTTTGGATAATACTTTGTTATGTGTTGGATATGGGTGCTGTATTTCAGGTTGCTGTTGAGGTGTAGGCCCAGGAATTTGCCCTCATTATGTTTAGCAATAAGAGTGTTGTCAATCTTTATGTTCAGTTGTGCAACACCTGCTCTGTTACCAAACATAATATACAGTGGACCCTCGACTAACGATCTTAATCCGTTCCAGGAGATTTTTTTTAGATTTTGCCACCGAAGTGGCTAGTTTATTGTGCACCCCATATCCAGCCTGTGGACGGTAGCGCAAGAGCATATGGATACACAAAAGGCCTAGGCACTAGGCCCCAAAGGGGTTAACAATTGTACATTTGGGTTTATATCTACATTTCAATTATCTGTTACAAGCAAATTTAGGAAATTTGCTTAGTACAATTGGTATCTTATTTCATGAATAAGATATCTTGACATGTCACATAGGTTATTATACTGTATCTCTATATTCCTCAATAAGTGCACAATCAAGCACATAGTGTTCAAGACAGTGACCATATGCCTGATCACATAATTTGCATTCAGTTTGATCATCATCTGTGTTTCCCAAACTGCCAGAAGTACCTGTAGCCAAGCCTAAGCCTGGCCACTATAACATCAGTCAGTCTGTTCACATTGCAAGTTGCTCCACAAACATGCCCATCTGTGTTCGCATTATCATGAGCACAGATAGGCACGTTCATGGAAATTAATTTGGATTTATATCTACAGTTCACTTATCTGTTACAAGCAAATTTAGGAAATTTGCTTAGTATAAGTGGTATCCTACCTTCACTAATAAGATATCTTGACATGTCACATAGGTTATTATACTGTCTATCTCTATATTCCTCAATAAGTGGACAATTCAGCACATAGTGTTCAAGACAGTGACCATATGCCTGATCACATAATTTGCATTTAGTTTGATCATCATCTGTGTATCTCCCAAACTGCCAGAAGTACTTGTAGCCAAGCCTAAGCCTGGCCACTACAACATCAGTCAGTCTGTTCACATTGCAAGTTGCTCCATAAACATACTTATCTACGTTCATGATTATCATAGTGGGTTATAGATCTACTCAGGCTTCTAACTGCATTCCTATAGCTATCATTTTCATTATTTATTTCTCTCCTAATATTATTCCTAATGCTAGACACAGATATACCAAAGTTATATTCTACATTCTCCTTATGGGTGCTCTTCTTGGCTAACATATCAACTTTATCATGAAGGAGTAATCCAATGTGTGACGGAATCCATAGCAAATGTACATTAATTCCTTTGTCCCGGATTTTTGAGTATCTATACCTGGCTTCTCCAATGAGCATGCTGTTAGAGTCATTATCTGAGTCAAGAGCCTTCAATGATGACATAGAATCAGTAATGATGATAGAGTCAAGCTCAGTGTCATAAGTTAGCTTTAGTGCCATTAGGATTGCAAACAATTCAGTTTGCAGTGTAGATGCCCAGTTGTTAATTCTTATGCCTAGTTCAAAAAAAATATTATTGTTCTTAACTAGGGAGGTGGCAACCAGAGCAGATGCAGCCCTGCCAGAAGACTCCTGTTTAGATCCATCAGTGTATATAACTTGAGATAACTTATTACTACCAGCTAGAAGCGAGAAATTTCTTCTTGAGCAGTTGCTTTAACAAGTGATTTAAGGAAGGGATTACTAGCAATGAGCTTCTTGGGAGGGACTTGCAGGTATGTGATATTAAATGAACACATCTTCCATGGAGGGGTGAAATGCTCTTGTTGCCTACAGTGATACAATTCATGCAGGTTGTAAAACTTAATGTAATTGCATGTTTTCACAATCCATTTAGATCTGTGAGTATTTACTTCTAGACATTTAGTAAGATTCATTGTGACAGTGTCTGGTTCATTTCTTAACATTCTAATACCAAGTACAGTGGACCCCCGAGTTTCGTAAAAACTTCACTCCTGAAGTCTGCTCAAGTGCCATTACCGAACGAATTTACTCCCTTAAGGAAAAATGTCACGTAGGTTAGTCTATTTCAGACCCCCAAAAATACTTTTCCACAAGCACTGACAATATTATACTTACATAAATGTACGATTTCCGGGGTTTACGAAACTCGGGGGTCCACTGTACAGTGTTAATCTCAACAATCCTATCACTGATACTAGTAATACCAAGCTCCTTCCTCATATTAAGAACCTTTGTAGATTTGGGACAGCCAAGAATAATGCTGAGAGCTTCATTTTGCATTAACTCCAAGGGTCGGAGAGAACTTTCTCGAGCTAATATCAACATGGGAGCAGCATAATCAATTAAGGACCTAATATAGGCTATGTACATCATTCTCACGATTCTCACATTAGCACCATAGTTGGGGTTGTAGCCAGCAACAGCTTTAACCCTTTACCAGGCCACGCATCAAATTTGAGACACTGCAACATTTGCAACCTATATTCTGATAATATAAGCAATTCTAAGACATATTTATTTGTGTTCATTTGTCAAGTTTATTTATTTTAGGTGCCTCTAAAATACCCTCTATGGCAGAATCAAATATGAGGCACACCTGGCCTGGTAAAGGGTTAATTAAGAGCATTTAGTCTATCTTTGCATTTTTTATTTAGTTGTGGTATAGTAGATTTGGTAAAGGGTACATCTACACCAAGATATCTGTAAGTTTTAACGTAGCTAATGTTTTCACCCTGCAAATAGATGGGTGGGGGATGTCGTTTGCTTGTTAATATCTTTGTTTTAGAGGAAGATATTACGAGGCCTAGTCGATTACAAATTGCTTGAACTTCATAAAGAACTGTACTCATCTTTTTATGCCCTGTTGTATGGATCATGATGTCATCAGCATAGCTTATAGCTATATGTTTAGGTGAGGCAGGTAGAGCATTTAGGAGAGCATTAATCAGAATATTAAATAGCATGGGACTGAGAACTCCTCCCTGCGGTGTACCTAGGGACATTTCTTTAGACTCGCTTCTAAAGCCTTGGTAGAGGACAGAGGATACTCTGTTTGACAGGTATCCTATTATCCAGCAGAGTAGGCTACCACCAATATTCATTTTGGCTAGTTCATGTAGTATAACAGTTCTGTTCGCGATATCAAATGCAGATTTTAGATCAAGAAATGTGGTAAAACTAGTAGAGGTGTGTGAGGTGAGAAAGGTGGAGATACAATTCTGCACACTCTTACCTTTCATGAACCCATAGAGGGAGGGGCAGAGTTGGTGTCTGATTCTATAGTACAGTCTGTTAAGTATCATTCTTTCAAAAATTTTACAAAGACAGCTAGTTAAGGAGATCGGTCTAAATGTATCAGGCTGTTGGGGCTTAGGGATAGGCACAATGAGACTATTGGTCCAGGAAGTAGGAAGAACTCCCTCAATGTAACTGGTATTATACAGTGCCAACAAAGGATTATTAGGCACATGCCTTAAAGTTCTGAGAATATCATAGGTTATACCATACTCTCCATTAGCAGTTGATCGACCTTTAGTTAATGCGTTATCTAATTCATACTCTGTGAAGAGGCAATCACTCTCATCAATATTTTGGCTCATAAAATTAATCAGTTCCAACATTTCTTCAGAAGCACTCTCTAAGTTTTCTCTAATATGAGCCAGGAGCTAGACCTTTACACGAAAAAATCGTTATTCAAAACCTTATTTCCCATAAGAAATAATGTAAATACAATTATTCCGTTCCAGACATCCAAAAATATTCACAAAAAATACATTTTTTAAAGAATAACTATAGTTTTACATACAGAAATCACACATAAATACTACATACAATATTAAATTTATAAATAAATATTGAAATAAACATTTAAAATAACATTTACTTACCTTTACTGAAGTTGATGGCATCTGGAAGAAAGGGAGGAGGACAGGGGGAGGGGTTAGTGTTTGGAAGGTGAATCCCCACTCCCTGGCTTCCTGCTACACTCCCTGCGTGCCTGCTACACTCCCTGCGTGCCTGCTACACTCCCTGCGTGCCTGCTACACTCCCTGCGTGCCTGCTACACTCCCTGCGTGCCTGCTACACTCCTGCGTGCCTGCACACTCCCTGCTGCCTGCTACACTCCCTGCGTGCCTGCTACACTCCCTGCGTGCCTGCTACACTCCCTGCGTGCCTGCTACACTCCCTGCGTGCCTGCTACACTCCCTGCGTGCCTGCTACACTCCCTGCGTGCCTGCTACACTCCCTGCGTGCCTGCTACACTCCCTGCGTGCCTGCTACACTCCCTGCGTGCCTGCTACTCTGCCTCACCCCTGCGTGCCTGCTACACTCCCTGCGTGCCTGCTACACTCCCTGCGTGCCTGCTACACTCCCTGCGTGCCTGCTACACTCCCTGCGTGCCTGCTACACTCCCTGCGTGCCTGCTACACTCCCTGCGTGCCTGCTACACTCCCTGCGTGCCTGCTACACTCCCTGCGTGCCTGCTACACTCCCTGCGTGCCTGCTACACTCCTGCGTGCCTGCTTCCTCCCTGCGTGCCTGCTACACTCCCTGCGTGCCTGCTACACTCCCTGCGTGCCTGCTACACTCCCTGCGTGCCTGCTACACTCCCTGCGTGCCTGCTACACTCCTGCGTGCCTGCTACACTCCCTGCGTGCCTGCTACACTCCCTGCGTGCCTGCTACACTCCCTGCGTGCCTGCTACACTCCCTGCGTGCCTGCTACACTCCCTGCGTGCCTGCTACACTCCCTGCGTGCCTGCTACACCTCCTGCGTGCCTGCTACACTCCCTGCGTGCCTGCTACACTCCCTGCGTGCCTGCTACACTCCTCTGCCTGACCTCTGCCTGCACACTCCCTGCGTGCCTGCTACACTCCCTGCGTGCCTGCTACACTCCCTGCGTGCCTGCTACACTCCCTGCGTGCCTGCTACACTCCCTGCGTGCCTTCTACACTCCCTGCCCTGTCCGCAGGGCAGGCGGACAGGTCTGGTACGTATCGCTACCCAAGTAAAGATCGCTACACGAGAAAAATATTGATCGTAAAAAGCAATCGTTACCCGAAAAAATCGTTATTTTTAATGATTGTTACTCGGGGTTCCACTGTAGAAGGTTTTCTCAGTGTTAAGTGTAAGTTTATTGGCTGTCATCCAAGTAGATATATTTAGTAGCTCCTCGTTAACAATTGTGTTGAGTTTGGCAAGATTTGGGTGGAAGATGACAAAAGTCGTGTCGTCAGCAAAGAGAATTGGTTTCAGGTGTTGTGATACGTTGGGAAGATCATTGATGTATAAGAGGAAGAGCAGGGAAGCAAGGACACTTCCCTGTGGCACTCCAGTATCAAGTGGTCGTGTTGCTGAGGTTGTCTTTAATGGTGACATACTGATACCTATTAGTAAGGTAGGATTTGAAATATGAAAGTGCATGGCCTCTTATACCATAATGGTAAAGTTTGTGGAGTAGGATGCTGTGGTCTACTGTGTCAAAAGCTTTTCTTAGGTCAATAAAAAGTCCTAATGGATATTCCTTATTTTCCAGTGCTGTGTAAAACAGATCTATCATTTTTACAATTGCATCGTTTGTGCTTTTATTTTTTCTGAAGCCAAATTGGCAGGGGTTGAGTATGCTTTGTGCTGTTATAAACAAATATAATCTCTTGGCACGAGTTTCTCGAAGATTTTGGATAGCAACGGTAAGTTTGATATTGGCCTATAGTTGTTTACATCTGTGGGGTCACCACCTTTGTGTATTGGTGTAACCCTTGCTGTCTTGAGTTTACCTGGAGAGAGTTCCAGGGGTCAACACCCCTGCAGCCCGGTCTGTGACCAGGCCTCATGATGGATCAGAGCGTGATCAACCAGGCTGTTACTACTGACCACATGCAGTCCAATGTACGAACCACAGCCTGGCTGGTCAGGCACCAACTTATTATGTTGTCTCTCAACGTGCTAGTGGCACCCCTGCTTTTCATTGGGAGGATGTTACATCGTCTGCCGAATCTTTTGCTTTCGTAGCGAGTGACACTCATGTGCAAGTTTGGTACTAATCCCTCTAGGATTTTCCAAGTGTATATAATAATGTATCTCTCCCGCCTGCATTCCAGGGAGTACAGGTTTAGGAACTTCAAGTGTTCCCAGTAATTGAGGTGGTTTATTGCAGTTATGCGTGCCGTGAAGGTTCTCTGTATATTTTCTAGGTCAGCAATTTCACCTGCCTTGAAAGGTGCAGGTGAGTAGTGTTGGGAAAGTGCTAGTTTCTAGTGATTTGTTAAAAAGTAATGAAATAGCATGCAAAAAGACATGGGCTGCTCACTTGTACAATAATGGTGAGACTTGAGACAGATTCCCTGATTTATTTTCAAGTAACTTGATAATCGTGGTAATTTCAGTGGGCTCAGTAGGTGCAAGATAGGAGGTTGGGAAATTCCCATCTAAATAATCACTTGCTCGGGTGTTGGTACCTGGGATTTTACTGCCGAGATTTGATCCTATGGTTGAGAAGAAGTCATTTATCTTGTTAATTGTATCAATAGGCTGTAGTTGTGTTTCGTTCGATTTAGTTAGGACAATATCCCTAGTTTTCTTCAGTTTGTGGGTACCCAGAATGGGTCCAGGGACTGGGCTAATTAAGTTACAGTAAGATTAAGATTTTATTTTATTTCAGCATAATACAATGTTTGTACAGTTGTGAATGACATTTAGATGTAAATGCAGAAAGCCCCTTAATATGCAGAGCATTTCGGGCACACTTAAGACTATCTTAAGATTAATAAGGCAATGACTAATTGAGTGCTTTTATATAGTCTCATGGATAGTTGAAAAAATAAATTTAGGAGTTACAATGAGTACAAGAGAAATGAATATCCTACTAGTACATGCTATATGTCTTTTGTCGAGTTTAATTGTTTTAAGAATTACAGGTTTGATTGTGATTATAGATAATGAGGATTCTAGCATATTAACTTAACATGGATGCATTAAGTATTTTAATGGTAGTGAGGATTACAGATATTGAGAATAAGATTATATTGTTCTGTCATGAAGTGTTTACATAATTATCAAGGAAGTCCCCATGAAGGGTCTAACATGGTACAAAAACTGACAGATGACCAGCAGAGATGAACATACCTGTGACCAGTTGCCAGTGCTCTCCCCATAGAGTGCAATACAAGGCCAGCCTTCCCTGTTGACTGCATGGTCAACCAGGTTGTTGGTGCCACTAGTAACCTACTGGCCCACATATTCATCAAAGCTTTGCCTATCTGCTACTTGAAGGAGGTAATGATCCAGTTTCCTCTTGAAAATTTCTACATACGTATTGAGAAACAAAAGTCCAAGACAGATGAATAACATATTTCTAGGCTCGTACCTTTGGAGGACGGGCAGGAGGTTGACTGTTAGAATGTAGGGGGAGAGTGTGTTGATGGCAAAACTGACATCTATCTCACAGCCATCCTCATCCAAGCGCCGCTCATTCAGAAGGCAACTCGCATTGTTGACGAGAACGTGGATTTGTTCTTGCTGTGCAGCAAACTTAGCAGCCCACATAGTCACCTCCTTCGGCCGTGACAAATCCACACAGTGAAGGTAGATTTTCTGAAAATAGTAGGTGGATGGAAAGAAGTTTCAAAATATATGGAGCACTGGGGCTGTTTTTCAATAAAGGGCTCAGAAATTAAAATTTGGTAAGATCTAATAGGAAAACAAAACAGGAATAGCAAGAGAATAAAATTTTATGAGAAAATAATGAAACTTGGCTTGGACAGAGCATGAAACAATGTGAAGAGAACCAAACTAAAATAGAATCAGAAGCAAGCACTCCACTGCAGTCACAACATGAATATCCATGTCAGAACTATGGCAAAATTGTCCACAAATACAGAAGACTACACGCCATGAGGGGGATAACCAAGAAAGAGTCCATCGATAATGATTAAAGATAAGGTAGTGCTGAATAGGCACCCTTGAGGTACATCTCATTTTACTTACTATTCTCATTCTATGCAACTTTAATTTTAGAGCAAGTTAAATCTACTAAACCAGGTAACTCTGGTCTCCATATTAGTACACTGCAAGTAACACACAAAAGTGGAAATAGCAGCATTACCAAGAGAATTATGAAGGAACATTATTAACAGCAAGAAGTAACAAATACCTGGAGTATACTGTAGCAATAAATGGATGAAACTCATAAGAGGAAACTTTGAACCTGGAATATACAACAAAGATTCAACTAAAGGGACCCTAGTTTGATTCCCAGGCAGAATACGATGTACGAGTAAGTCACCTTACACTTTGTGCCCATGTTTACCTAGCAGTAAATAGGTACTACCTGGGTGCTAGTCAACCATGGGTGACATCCTGAGGAGCAAGCAGTATACCTTAGACAAGGCTAGGCTTAGAAATGAGCCGAGGTAGGATAAAACAGCTCTTAGCTTGTAAAATGTTAAAAATAAGCCTTCAATATAGGAAGAGGAATTACTGACAGAAACAAAAGAATAACATACTCTAGCAGGAATGTCATACAAGTAAAAAAAAAATATAGTGAAGAAAGTACAGTATATAATGCAAGCCAGAATTTAATCGTACATCATTGCCAGTGGTCGTGATGATCTCCGAGCGTGCCGTCTTGGCTGAGGCTTCGTTGCGACACACCATATGCAGGATGCCACCCCTCTTAGCCACAGCTACAGCTATCTCAAACCCAATTCCAGTGTTGCATCCTGTATACATGTGAAAGAGTGAGTGGTAAGGTTAATGCAACTCTTGCAAATATTTATGGTAAAATTATAGATATTCTTCTAAAAATTCAGTAAGTGTTGTAGATAAACTGAAAGCTACATACAAAATTCAGTCTTTTCAGTAAAATTATTCCTACAATAAAATATTAAAAACATTTTTGGCAAATTTATAGTTAATGTGTATTTTAAAATTATTACAATAGAATACTGTGTCTGCACAATGTATGAATCATAGTGACATTTAAAACAATATACAGTGGACCCTCGGTTATCGTCTGTTCCGCTTATCGGCCAACTCTGTTATCAGCCAGTTTTTTGGCCAAAATTTTCTTCCGGTTATCGGCCGTATTGGACGCGTCCAGCCACTCGCGCGTTCCTGAGTCAGCATGGCTGTGTCTCTGGGCAAGTGAGGAAGCTTCTGCTCATTCATCCAAACATTTTGCTATAATCCATTGTTTTTGGTGGTTATTGATTAAGTGCAACTGCGAAATAAGTAACCATGGCCCCAAAAAGAGTTCCTAGTAAAGTTCTTTTGTTAAAGAAAGTGAGAAACACAATAGAATTCAAGGCAGGCAGGCATAGAGGCAAGGAGTGTAGCAGGCAGGGAGGGAGTGTAGCAGGCAAGCAGGAAGTGTAGCAGGCAGGAAGGGAGTGGACAGTTTTCTTATGCGATAGGGGTGCAATGACTCTCAAGCTCTTCCTAGTGGCAGTAAAAGACAAAGAGGGGAAGTAACCCCTCTTTGGGTCACCTCTGAGTGTCTGAAATGGATTAATTGTATTTACATTAATTCTTATGGGAAATATTATTTTGGTTTTCTGGGCCATTTCGGTTTTAGGCCGACCTTCTGGAACGGATTACGGCCGATAACTGAGGGTCCACTGTAGTATTTAAGGAAATATTATTAGTTAAAATATACTGCAAGGAAAAAAAAAAAAAATTTTAGAAAAACTTGAAAGTTAAAAAAGAATAAACAAAAATTTAAAGGCTAATTTTTAAAAAATTAGCATGTTAATTAAAATTTAGTAGCAATAAAGAACAAAAAAGGCACAACACTGTGACTGGAACAATACACAAATATCTCGAACATAAGAGAAAGAAACTTATGATGACGTTTTGGTCCGACTTGGCCCATTAACTAGTAACACTGTTTTAGTAGCAATAAAGTGCAATTCATAATAATTACTGTACATATACGTACTGAGGTACAGTTCACAACTAACTCACTTGGAGAAGCAACTTTAGACAGTGTTGCAGTCCAGTCTTGACCACTGTAAAGTTACTGGTGTTCTCTTTAATTGCAAGTAGTGAATTGTTTCAGCCACAGTATGGTGACATTTTTTTCCTATTTTAGTCTGACTGTATAGTACTATTATAGTGTACTATACATACAAAACACTGTAGTTTAGAGTATACGTATACACTGTATATTTTTTAAATATTGTACTTATTCATAATATACCATATTAAAGTGCAGTACATACTGTATAATATACAAAAACTACAATCTATAATTACTAGTATATACAGCATACTTAGTCCCAAATAATAACTACATGTACAACTAGTGTATGCTTATGGAAAGTATGAACAATACATACTATATTCACAACTATACATCTATACTTTCGGAAGGTATTTATATTTGTACTATCGATTTCATACATTTTACATACACAGGAGGGCCCTGTTTTTTCAGTGGTTAGATACCTGACCCCCACCGATAAGCGAAAACTGCTGGCAAGTGGAACATGGTGGTTTTTTCACTATTGAATGCGTATGAAACACCTGATAATTAATGATAATGTAAACATGTCAAGTGCTCAATACAGCTAAGCCTAAAGAAAAGTTCTTCTTTCAACAAATTAGCTGCATCCCACTGAGGCAGGGTGGCCTAAAAAGTAAAACAAAAGTTTCTCTTTTTAACTTCAGTAATGTATACAGGCGAAGGGGTTACTAGCCCCTTGCTCCCGGCATTTTAGTTGATTCTTACGACACGCATGGCTTACAGAGGAAGAATTCTGTCTTCCCCATGGAGATAAGAGGAAATAAGAACAAGAACTAGTAAGAAAATAGAAGAAAACCCAGAGGGGTGTGTATATATATGCTTGTACATGCATGTGTAGTGTGACCTAAGTGTAAGTAGAAGTAGCAAGATATACCTGAAATCTTGCACATTTATGAGACGGAAAAACGACACCAGCACTCTTGCCATCATGTAAAACAATTACAGGCTTAAAGAAAAGATGTGAAAGTAAAAGAATATACAGTACATACCATACTTACCTTAAAATATGGGGCTGGATGCCTTGCCCTGACAGCTGTTGCGTGCGTCAGGCCGAAAACGGCGGAAAAGTGGAAAAAGCACCGAACATAATGAACAATGGCTCAATTGAAAACTACTGAAATAGTGGGACACCGAAATGCAGGGCCTTCCTGTATACAGAGGTACTATAAACATATTTACAACTATTATATACTAAAGTAGCCTATACATTACTATATCCACAACTTTTTTACATATACATGTACTACTAAACAATTTGAGAGAAGTGTAATTACACTTTGTGGCAGTTTGTGCTTGTCAGCAATCAGTGTAGCTCAGCTGATGGGGGAAGAGGAAAAATATCCTCATTAACGTCATATATATACATATCCAGATAATTCAATGAAGTGGTCAGGATTCCAACCTGCTGTCAACTCATATTAAAATTATTTTTTTTATTATTTCTTATGAACCATACAAAGAAGTTACAATTAGCCAAGGCAGCACAGAGTATAGGCAAAAGAAAAAGGCTGGTAATTCCTGATAGCGGGTTCAACTCCTGGGTCACTCCAGTAAATTGTTACATTTGCTCATTACGAATTTCAGTACCTATCAAGGTTAATTAAGGAACAGTAAAAAAGTAAGGATTAAAATGAGGTCAATAAATTAAGTTTATAATTACATTTAAAGAATAACAATGACCTTGGTTTCAAAATATTAATGCCTCCATGCACTCAACAGTACAATACTGTAAAGTCTATGTTGCTTACAGAATATATACTGAATATATAGTGCACAAGTAACATGTTACAGCTTAAATTAATTATGTGAATAAAAATAGGTAGCACACTGACTTGTGCCTAGTGGAGGGAGAATGGAGCCTCCACTGTTTGCTCTGAATGACCCATATGGGTTTGGTGTTTTACAAAAGTAGGTCCTAATTAAAAACAATGAATGAAAATATTTGACATTAATATATTAGTGTATTTTAAAACCAATAGCTGTACATACCTTTTACCACATCTGTTGTCCCATATTAAAAGTAGGATGACCCACAACAATGAAATGCATTCACTGAATAGTTGTCTTATCTGAAGTGCATGGTCATCACAATTCAAATGAACCTAAATGCAAACATCTGCACCCTTCATTTAGAGTGCAGGCACTGAACTAACTATGTGAGACTGGTTATCTCACACCAACCTCCATGACTCAATTTGGCTAACTGGTTTCCTTGAATCTATTAATTATGGGGAAGGACTTAGCTAGTAGTCACATAGTACCTGGGAAATGGGAGGTAATTTTGATCCAATGACAGGGAGGGTAACTTCGATTCCATGGGTCAAGAGTCCTTCACTGTCATTAAGGACCCCCTTCCCTTCCCCTCCTCTTTAAGGGTTCTCTCTCAAAATGTTTCATGACATTGCTAATAAAATGTGCCATGCATCTGAACAACCACTGGGATGAGACACAGACAGACAAAAAAAAATCAAGGAATAATAAAATTATCTATTTTGACTGAAAACATCAGACAAAAATGTCATTCAGCTCATAACAGGTAATTTGGAAAGACTGTTGGAAGTGCAGGTCGTTCTCTTGCCACACTGGGATACGAAGACAACTTGCAGTAGTGCCTCTGCCAATTGTGATATAATCTCCATCATGTGGTGCGACTGCTACAACACTACCGGTGTCTTTTTCACCAATAATTATATTGATTGACATTACGTATAATAGAAATTATTATAATAATCACTGAAAAGTGCTAAACCCATAGAGGATTTACAGCACATGGAGGAATGCAAGTAAGTCAGATATGAACATCTTTCCCTTGCCTTCAAAAACAACTTTTGATGAACTGGTAAATATCCCAGTTATTAAGTCTGAAAAGGAAGGATGATGTGATGCCATCTTAACCAGGCTACTATACCACAAACCCCACTACCACATTAAGGTGATCAAACACTGAGAGAATACTTTGAGGTTATTACATACAGAGGGGAGGGGGATGTAAGAGCACTTAACCTTTAAAGGTCATACAATGCCTGGGGAATAAGAGGCAATCAGATTCAATCCAAGGAAACACCTGAGAAGGTAACATTACATTTATGCAAGGTTACAGACCTGTGATGATGTAGTGACGATTGGAGCAGTCTACCTCAAGGTCTTCCTCCACAAATCTGGCATGGGCAAGGTCAAAGCCACTCCTGCAGGAGAACATCCCTGTTATCTTTCTTCTTTCTTTCAACAAATCGGCTATGTCCCACCGAGGCAGGGTGGCCCAAAAAAGAAAAACAAAAGTTTCTCTTTTTAACTTTAGTAATGTATACAGGAGAAGGGGTTACTAACCCCTTGCTCCCGGCATTTTAGTCGACTCTTACGACACGCATGGCTTACGGAGGAAGAATTCTGTTCCATTTCCCCATGGACATAAGAGGAAATAAACAAGAACAAAAACTAGTAAGAAAATAGAAGAAAACCCAGAGGGGTGTGTATATATATGCTTGTACATCCAAGTGTAGTGTGACCTGAAATCTTGCATGTTTATGAGACAGAAAAAAGACACCAGCAATCCTACCATCATGTAAAACAATTACAATACCTGTTATCTATTGTAATGAAATACACAAGCCTAAAAAAAATTAAGTAAAAAAATGTGCACACACTATAAAATGGCTTCCAATATTGAAAGATTAACAATAAACACTTATAATACTAAAAATGCCTTTAAAAACTATGAATCAAATGAGAGGAGACAAATTTATTTACAATATGTACACAATTATTACAAAAATTAGGCAATATTTATTTCATACATTTTGAAAAGTCCTTGGTTATACAAAGCATTTACCATATTTCGCAGCTTATAAGATTTGTTTTAGTTTCAATGGCTTGGCATCGGACGTAACTGGGAAAGCTACAGCCCACCGCACACCCCAAACTTATAGCTCCTGTCAATGACCTTCAGTTTATAGGACACAGGGTGGTTTTTGGAGACATTTTATGGGAAAAAATGCGTCTAACTAGAACTCAGACCTACTTAACAGTGCATAACTGAAGTTAAGTTATTTGAATGCTCATTTTTTATTTAACAAATCTGGATACATTAGCATTATGCTGATGTATCCAATGTCATATTCCATCATGCAGAATGGGATTCATACAATGTGTTGAAATCTGTCAGCCTGAGCTGGGAGACCTCAGTAAGGAAATGAGAACAGTGTCAAGTATTCCAGCAAGGGTTCATCAGCTATGGGAACTTCATAGGTTTTGTTCCAGCATGGTTGAAGTTACTATCACTCGGTCATTGCCAAGTTGCAAAATTGTAGACCTGGCAAATATATAGAGAACTTCCACTGCATGTATAAGAAGAAAACACCTAAATTACTGGGAATGGTTGAAATCCCCTGACCTGTACTCCTTGGAACACAGGTGAGAAAGATAATAATAATAATAATTTTATTTCAGCATGATACAATGTCTGTACAAAGGTGTACATGCAGAAAGCCCCTATATATGACGAGCATTTTTGGCAAACTTAAGGCTAACTTAAAGATTAATAAGACAATAACAATATGAGTAATTTTATACATAGTTATTTGGGTGAGTGTGAGTATAATTTTGGAGTTTACAATGAATACAAGAGGACTAAATATCCTATTAGTTTATGCTATATGGCTTTAACAAGTTTAATTGAGAGGAATTACATGTTTGACTATTAACAAAAGGAGACAATCAATTAATCATAATACAAATCTGCACATGGAAATCACTCCCTACGAAAGCAAAAGAATCGGAAGGCGGTGCAACATCCCCAATGAAAAGCAGGGGCACTATAAGTATGCTAAGAGATAACACAATAAGTGTCAGGGGCCCAAGACTGTTCAACTGCCTCCCAGCACACATAAGGGGGATTACCAATAGACCCCTGGCTGTCTTCAAGGAGGAGCTGGAAAGACACCTAAAGTCAGTACCTGTGGTTTGTACGTCAGTTTGCGTGCGGCCAACAGTAACAGCCTGGCTGATAAGGCCCTGATCCACTGCAGTGGCTCCTGAAGAAGTGTCAGAGCTGGTACAAGTGATGTACCATTTACTGCCCTACGGCACGGGCGTGGTGAGCTGTCTTTGTGTCAAGTAGAGTACCGTTTACAGCCTTATGGCAGGGGCAGCCTGCTCTCCAACTGAGGCAGTCCTGGCACTCAGGTCACAGCTAGAGTGCCAGAACACCTAACCTTTGTGTATTACATCTGCATTTTGTTTGTCCTCCAGTGCATCCAAGACCATATCATAGTGATCCAGTAGTTTTGAGAGGCAGGAGCAACCTGCTCTAAACCCATGCACACAGACAACACACAAAAAAGGACACCAGGTCAAGTGTCTATCAACATACAACTACATCATACAACACCACCACCATACAACAACTAATGCTACCAACCTCCCCCAACCCCCTTCATGGATGGTTACTGTAATCTAAATGGAGATTGTTTTCTTGGGCTTTTCTTTCACTTCCAAGTTTTCTTAATGGCTCGAGTAGATTGTCGGCTCGTTGCTGGGTCTGCATACCCAAGGAAGAGCTTAATTTTTTAATGTACAGAATTCTGAATGTTTCACTGTTGAGATTCCTTAAGATGTTATTACATTTGACAACCTGCAGAAGTTATCTTATTTGTGTTCATTAAATATGTTCATTGTAAAGTCAGTCAAGGATCTTCTCTCTTTTTTATATAAGATTTTATTTGTCCTCATCAAGGGCAGGTTCCCCACTTAGTGTGCAGAAACCCATAACAGCTTTTATGAGCTAAGTTTAGTTTTTATAACATAGAATAAGATAAGGAATTTAAATAAAGTGATAAGATTTAAACTTGCTATCTATTGACCTTAAAATTACCTGCCCAGCACCTTTGGGGTTTATACATTAAGCTGGCAATGTGACTGTACTCTGGTAAGCAGCTTAAGTCATCACCTAGCATGTACCTGGGCTGAACTCCAGTATCTACTGTCTGATCATATTAGTAGCATGTTTGTCATTCACTCTTTTCATTGTTGGGTGAAGAGAAAAAAATTGCTTAGCATATTTTATAATTTTCTATGGTTTGGGTTCCAAGTGTTCTAGGTAAATGTTTTTTCTTCTCTCTTACCTAGTTTTAAACATATATGGGAAGCAGGAACTCCACACTGTTATAGAAAGGAGTGCATACTCCAGGTCTACTTTCTCCTCCACTCATCTTTGACCCTGGAGTTATTATACTGTTGTATTGTTATGGTGCATCCCCCATCCTCAGAAGGTTTGTATTTTCCTTTTAAATACATGTGTATGTTGTTTTTGTATGCTGTGTCCTCGTCTAGTGTATTTATCTCTTCATATATCTATTTTTTTTAAGTTCAATTTTTCCCCAACATTTTTCAGTTATATCCACTCTGGTGATACCCGAGTATCTTGCAACAGAACGTCATCACACCATTGCAATCCCAGTAACTGCATATAGGCGAATTAATTTAACTAGTTTAAGTTTTATCATGAGTATGTGGGTCATTAAGGCTGCAATTTGCCTACATGTTAACATCAAGAATAATTTAACCCTTAAACTAGGATTAAAATTAACTCGCCAAGTACGTATATACATTGTAAATATTCCCTAGTGTAAATGGGGTTATACATATCTACAAATGCATGAAAACAGAGACAAGGACAAATTAGAGGGTATCTATATGCTAGGAAAAACAAACTTATGGTAGTTCACATAGATGCTAGGGGAAGGAGGAAGGAGAGAGAGAAAGTAAGTTAGTTTATTCAGGTATACACAAATACAGTTACATAAATTATCATACATAGCAGCATATGTGTAGAGAACCCTCCAGGATAACCCAAAAAAGTCAGAGTGAGAGAGAGAGAGAGAAACCATGCAAGTATACTAGATTTTAGGAGATTAACTTAAATGAACTTAGCAAGTACGTGTATGTTAGAGGTAAAGAGAAACTTATTTTAAGTTAGTCTTAAGTTTGCCCGAAATGCACTGCATATCAAGAGGTTTTCAGTGCACACACCTAAATGTAATTCACTTTTGTACAAACATTGTATTATGCTGAAATAAAGTATCTAAATCTTTGCAAGAGGTATCTAGAGAGAGCAGGTTTTTCAAGTGGGCAGAAGAGAACATAACGTTCAATGGTGATAACTTCTAGTTGCTTAAATATGGAAAGAATAAAGAACTCAGAAGGAACACTGTATACAAAACTCAAGGGGATTATAAAACAATGAAATGAAAACACGAAAGACCTGGGAGTAATTATGTCGGCTGACCTCTCTTTCAGAGCACAATAAGGCAAATGTAACAGCCAGTAAGATGACAGGGTGTATGAAAACCTTCCAAAGAAGAGAAATTGTGCCAATGGTGACACTTCAAATTGCTTATGCTCTGTCGCTTAGAATTTTGATCAGTGTTGACTGCCCCTTTCAGTGCAAAAAGATTATTTACGGCCTGCATATAGTTAATAAATCATTTAAAACAATGGGAATTCGCCCCAAGAAAGTAATATTAAGTGAGAGAGGCAGCTTACTTGGCATACTCGCGGTTGCCCTTGTAGTTCCAGAGTAAGCGGCGGTACCAGGAGGTAGTAGTCATTATCTTCTACCTCTTCCTATTTTAACACTTAAGAACCTTCTGTTGATTTCAGAAGTGCTCGAGGTCTTCTTTATCTTGGTGTTCGAAATGGCTTGTTCCTGTTGCTGGGAGCTTGGTACAATATACAGTATATTAAATATATATAGTTTAAATTTTAAGTATTTTTACATTTCATGTACACAAACTCTGGCTTTCCATAACACTTTCTTAATTTATTGCCAATTCTTCTCCATGGTAGGTATTGCTTCTACTCTTATCACGGCTGGATTTCCTGAAAATATTATCTTTTTAGTTTGTTTTACAATGTATGAACACTAGACTTGCACTACACAGTTACGATACGCTACAGATTACACACTACAAATTAGTACTTGAAAACAAGTACTAAACCTGTAGCGTTAGTGGCGGAAGGGGGGTGGGAAGGAGAGGGAGGGCGACGAGGGGAAGGACAAGGTGTGGCTGAAGATAAGGAAGTTGGGGGAGAGGGAGAGCGACGGGGGGAAGGACAAGGTGTGGCTGAAGATAAGGAAGTTGGGGGAGAGGGAGAGCGACGGGGAAGGACAAGGTGTGGCTGAAGATAAGGAAGTTGGGGAGAGGGAGAGCGACGGGGGAAGGACAAGGTGTGGCTGAAGATAAGGAAGTTGGGGGAGAGGAGAGCGACGGGGGAAGGACAAGGTGTGGCTGAAGATAAGGAAGTTGGGAGAGAGAGAGAGCGACGGGGAAGGGTGAGGACAAAGTGTGGCTGAAGATAAGGAAGTTGGGGAGAGAGAGACGACGGGGAAGGACAAGGTGTGGCTGAAGATAAGGAAGTTGGGGGAGAGGGAGAGCGACGAGGGGGAGGACAAGGTGTGGCTGAAGATAAGGATGTTTATTCAGGTATACACAAATACATTTATCTTTATCATAGCAGCATATGTGTAGAGAACCTAGGATAACCCAAAAAGTCAGACAGAGTGACTTATTTCCATTGGGGATAAGGAAGTTGGGGGTGAGAGAGAGCGACGGGGAAGGGTGAGGACAAGGTGTAGCTGAAGATAAGGAAGTTGGGGGTGAGAGAGAGCGACGGGGAAGGGTGAGGACAAGGTGTGGCTGAAGATAAGGAAGTTGGGGGTGAGAGAGAGCGACGGGGAAGGGTGAGGACAAGGTGTGGCTGAAGATAAGGAAGTTGGGGGAGAGGGAAAGCAACGAGGGGAAGACAAGGTGTGGCTGGTGTGGCTGTAGATAAGGATGTTGGGGGAGAGGGAGGGCGACGGGGAGGAGGCCAAGGTGTGGCTGTACATAAGGATGTTGGGGGAGAGGGGGAAAGGGGAGGACAAGGTGAGGCTGTAGATAAGGATGTTGGGGGGGAGAGGGGGAAGGGGGACAAGGAGTGGCTGTAGATAAGGATGTTGGGGGAGAGGGGATGATGGTGTTAACAGATAAGAGGATAAGATATATATACAACTCTGTCACCCATATTAGCTATTCTCTCCTCTTATTTACTACAAATTAATATATTTGAAAAGTACTAAATCCATACAGGTCATATAGAATACAAAAACACGTTCTATACATAAATTACGAGAGAGAAAGAAAAAACAGGAAGAAAGAAAAGCAGAATCAATGGTAATGGAACTTGATTCGAACAAGGGGACGTTAGCTCCAATTCCAAGGATGAAGAGCTACTCACTGGCATCAAGGCACAATAAAGCTACAAAATATAAGGATGACATTGACCCAACAGTTTCCAACAAAGCTTGAGCAAGGTCATTATGGTCGGTATTTACAAGGTCACCATTAATAATAAATATTACAATAAGAACAAAGCATGTTAAGTACCATATTCGAATAAATGCGCTAAATTAATGTTATTTATAAGTATAAATAAATAATAATCACAACAATGTGTACCACATCTGCTAATAAAATGATAGGATGGATAATGAGAACCTTCAAAACTAGGGATGCCAAGCCAATGATGATTCTCTTCAAATCGCTTGTTCGCCCTAGGCCGGAATTTTGCTGTACACTAACGACCCCTTTGAAGGCAGGCTAAATTACAGACCTGGAGAATGTACAGAGAACTTTCACTGCACGTATAAGTTCCATAAAGCACCTAAATTACTGGAAATGGCTGAAGTCCATTGACCTGTACTCATTGGAACGCAGGCGAGAAAGATACCTGGAGTATACCTAGAGAATCCTAGAGGTATTGGTCCCAAATCTGCACACAGAAATGATTCCCTACAAAAGCAAAAGACTCGGAAGGAGCTGCAACATTCCACAGTGAAAATCAGGAGTGCCATGAGTGCGTGAAGAGAACACACAATAAGTGTAAGTGGCCCAAGATTGTTCAACTGCCTCCCAGCATGCATAAGGAGGATTGATTATATAATTACCAATAGACCCCTGGCTGTCTTCAAGAGGGAGCTGGACAGACACCTAAAGTCAGTACTTGACCAACCAGGCTGTGGTTCGTATGTCGGTTTACGTGCGGCCAGCAGTAACAGCCTGGTTGATCAGGCCCTGATCAACCAGCCTGGTTGATCAGGACCTGATCAACCAGCCTGGTCACAGACAGGGCCGCGGGGACGTTGACCCCCGGAACTCTCTCCAGGTAAACTCCAGGTAATACCATGTTAATATTAGACCTTTAAATAGAACTAATTAAACTAAATTTCAAGTCATATTACAAGGATCGCTGTGGAAATAAGTCACTTCCTCTTACCTTTTTTTTTTTTTTTTTGGGGGGGGAGTTATCCTGGTGGGTAATTTACACGTTACTATGTATGATAATTTACTCACCTGTGTGCGACTACAGGGGTCAAGTCACAGCTCTTGTACCCAAATAAACTTAGGTATAGTATAGTTTTTTTTTTTTTTTGTCCGAAATGCTTATGCATCCTATGGGTCTTCAGATTATTAAATGTTTTATATAGTAATTTTGAAATAAAGATTTGTATTCGTATAAAAGGCCCGTATTTTCATAATTACCTAAAATTTACAGTTAAGTGCTAACAGGTCATACAAGGAAATGGAAGAAGAAAAAAAGTTTGAATTAAGACAGGGAAGGGTAACTAAATTCCATGGATAATTTTATGATGAATTCTTGTGCTTGGCCAAGTATCAGCAGCCAGCCTTGACAAGTCAAGGTGAGCTTCCGAAAGGTAACTCCCTGAACCATCTTGTTTGTCCATTATGATACTACTGGTGAACTTCTCCTTCCTGTTGATTTTATCTGTTGTTAAGTCCTCATGATGAATTATGTTAGCTGGAGTATTAATAAGAGTCTGGGTTGTAATGATAATATTACAGTCTCGTCACGTTGCCCACAAACGCCCACACTAGGATGCATATCCACTACACTAGTTTACATCAGTTTTTCCTCAATTCTGCTGCATAATTATGGTCTTATGAAGCATTTGGTGTGTTTGTTTTGAGTTTTTTTACCTGTGATATCTTTAGGGTTGTGGAGAGGAGTGTAGCGTAAGTCCATCCAGCACAACACTCATCACCTGACTGTTGGTTCCTCCTCCTCCCTCCCTCTTTATTCCCCCCTTTCCCTCCATTACTCCCCCTCCCTCCATCTGGTAGTCACCAGTTCAACACTGTAAAACACGTTGTGTGATGCAGTAAGACAGGGGTAACATAGCTAGCTATGAGTCCCACACAGTTATTGCCATACAGAATTAGTCTGATGGCTAAGAGTTTAACCCCAGCAAATGCATAGTTATGAAAATCGGGATGATCAAAGAAGACCGGAAACAAAGCACAGGCTCAGGGGGAAAAGGCTGCAAACCTCCCTGACAGTGGATCTTGGGGTGAGCATAGTTCTAAGCATTTCTCGTGAGGCATAAATCTTCTAAAATTGCCAGTCTCTCAGCAATGCAAGATTGTCAAATTCAAGGGAAGCTTTCAGGAACGTCAACAACAAATCATTGTCAGTCCACTACAGGGCATCACTCAGGCCCATCTTGGAGTGTGCAGCGCCAGTATGGAACCCGCATATAATAAAGGCATATCAAGAACCTGGAAAAAGTATAGGTGTAATTATAACGAGACTAGTCCCATAACTGAGGGAGTCAGGGGGTTGTTCGGAAATACTTCTTTAGCCCTAGAGTGGCCAGGAAGTGGAACGACCTAGACAGTGAAGTGTTAGAGGCAGGCTTCATACATAGATTTAAGAACAGGTATGAAAGGGTTCACGCAGCCAGGAGAGTGACTCCAGTAACGACCAGCGGATTGGAGGGGCCAGGAGCTAAGATTCGACACCTGCCAATACAGACGGGTGAATACAGAATACTACCAGCACCAGCACCATCGTCTTTAATCATCACACCTAGTTGATGTTGCTACCATGAACACCACTACTACCATGAACACCACTACTACCATGAACACCAGTACTACCATGAACACCACTACCATGAACACCACTACTACCATGAACACCACTACTACCATAAACAGCACTACCATGAACACCACTACTACCATGAACACCACTACTACCATGAACACCACTACTACCATGAACACCACTACTACCATGAACACCAGTACTACCATGAACACCACTACTACCATGAACACCAGTACTACCATGAACACCACTACTACCATGAACACCACTACTACCATGAACACCACTACTACCATGAACACCAGTACTACCATGAACACCACTACCATGAACACCACCACTACCATGAACACCACTACTACCATGAACACCACTACTACCATGAACACCACTACTACCATGAACACCACTACTACCATGAACACCACCTACCATGAACACCACTACCATGAACACCACTACCATGAACACCACTACTACCATGAACACCACTACTACCATGAACACCACTACTACCATGAACACCAGTACTACCATGAACACCACTACCATGAACACCACTACCATGAACACCACTACTACCATGAACACCAGTACTACCATGAACACCACTACCATGAACACCACTAACATTAACACCACCACTACCATGAACACCACTACTACCATGAACACCACTACTACCATGAACACCACCACTACCATGAACACCACTACTACCATGAACACCACTACCATGAACACCACTACCATGAACACTACCATGAACACCACTACTACCATGAACACCACTACTACCATGAACACCACTACTACCATGAACACCAGTACTACCATAAACAGCACTACCATGAACACCACTACCATGAACACTACCATGAACACCACTACTACCATGAACACCACTACTACCATGAACACCACTACTACCATGAACACCACTACCATGAACACCACTACTACCATGAACACCACTACTACCATGAACACCAGTACTACCATGAACACCACTACTACCATGAACACCACTACTACCATGAACACCACTACTACCATGAACACCACTACTACCATGAACACCACCACTACCATGAACACTACTACCATGAACACCACTACTACCATGAACACCACTACTACCATGAACACCACCACTACCATGAACACCACTAACATTAACACCACCACTACCATGAACACCACTACTACCATGAACACCACTACTACCATGAACACCACTACTACCATGAACACCAGTACTACCATAAACAGCACTACCATGAACACCACTACCATGAACACTACCATGAACACCACTACTACCATGAACACCACTACTACCATGAACACCACTACTACCATGAACACCACCACTACCATGAACACCACTACTACCATGAACACCACTACTACCATGAACACCACTACTACCATGAACACCACTACTACCATGAACACCACTACTACCATGAACACCACTACTACCATGAACACCACCACTACCATGAACACTACTACCATGAACACCACTACTACCATGAACACCACTACTACCATGAACACCAGTACTACCATGAACACCAGTACTACCATAAACAGCACTACCATGAACACCACTACCATGAACACTACCATGAACACCACTACTACCATGAACACCACTACTACCATGAACACCACTACCATGAACACCACTACCATGAACACTACCATGAACACTACTACCATGAACACCAGTACTACCATGAACACTACTACCATGAACACCACCACTACCATGAACACTACTACCATGAACACCAGTACTACCATGAACACCAATACTACCATGAACACCACTACTACCATGAACACCACTACTACCATGAACACCACTACTACCATGAACACCACTACTACCATGAACACCAGTACCATCACCAGTTATACCACCACCACCACTTACACCACTACCAACCTCGGTAAAGGAGAAAGACCTTGGAGTGAGTATAACGCCAAGCACGTCTCCGGAGGCACACATCAACCAGATAACTGCGGCAGCATATGGGCGACTGGCAAACCTAAGATTAGCGTTCCGTTACCTTAACAAGGAATCGTTCAAGACACTGTATACCGTGTACGTCAGGCCCATACTAGAATATGCAGCACCAGTCTGGAACCCACACCTGGTCAAGCACGTAAAGAAACTAGAGAAAGTGCAAAGGTTTGCGACAAGGTTAGTTCCACAACTCAGGGGTCGGTCTTATGAAGAAAGGTTGAGGGAAATAGGACTAACAACACTGGAGGAAAGAAGGGTCAGAGGAGACATGATAACGACATACAAAATACTGCGGGGAATTGACAAGGTAGACAGTGACAGGATGTTCCAGAGAGGGAACACAGAAACAAGGGGACACAACTGGAAGCTGAAGACTCAGATGAGTCAAAGGGATGTTAGGAAGCATTTCTTCAGCCACAGAGTAGTCAGGAAGTGGAATAGTCTAGAGAAAGATATAGTGGAGGCAGGAACCATACATAATAAAGCTCATGGAGCAGGGAGAGCAGAGACCCAGTAGCAGACAGCGAAGAGGCGGGGCCAGGAGCTGAGTATCGACCCCTGCAACCACAATTAGGTGAGTACATCACCAGTTATACCACTATCACCACTTACACCACTACCATCACCAGTTATACCACTACCATCACTTACACCACTACCATCACCAGTTATACCACCACCACCACTTACACCACTACCATCACCAGTTATACCACCACCACCACTTACACCACTACCATCACCAGTTATACCACCACCACCACTTACACCACTACCATCACCAGTTATACCACTACCACCACTTACACCACTACCATCACCAGTTATACCACTACCACCACTTACACCACTACCATCACCAGTTATACCACCACCACCACTTGCACCACTACCATCACCAGTTATACCACTACCACCACTTACACGACTACCATCACCAGTTATACCACCACTTACACCACTACCATCACCAGTTATACCACTATCACCACTTACACCACTACCATCACCAGTTATACCACCACCACCACTTACACCACTACCATCACCAGTTATACCACCACCACCACTTACACCACTACCATCACCAGTTATACCACTATCACCACCACTTACACCACTACCATCACCAGTTATACCACTACCACCACCACTTACACCACTACCATCACCAGTTATACCACTATCACCACCACTTGCACCACTACCATCACCAGTTATACCACTACCACCACCACTTACACCACTACCATCACCAGTTATACCACTACCACCACCACTACCATCACCAGTTATACCACTACCACCACCACTACCATCACCAGTTATACCACTATCACCACCACTTGCACCACTACCATCACCAGTTATACCACTACCACCACCACTTACACCACTACCATCACCAGTTATACCACTACCACCACCACTTACACCACTACCATCACCAGTTATACCACTATCACCACCACTTACACCACTACCATCACCAGTTATACCACTACCACCACCACTACCATCACCAGTTATACCACTACCACCACCACTTACACCACTACCATCACCAGTTATACCACTACCACCACCACTTACACCACTACCATCACCAGTTATACCACTACACCACACCTCACCACTACCATCCTACCACCACTTACACTACATCACCAGTTATACCACCACCACTTACACCACTACCATCACCAGTTATACCACCACCACCACTTACACCACTACCATCACCAGTTATCCACTACCACCACCACTTACACCACTACCATCACCAGTTATACCACTACCACCACCACTTACACCACTACCATCACCAGTTATACCACCACCACCACTTACACCACTACCATCACCAGTTATACCACTACCACCACTTACACCACTACCATCACCAGTTATACCACTACCACCACCACTTACACCACTACCATCACCAGTTATACCACTACCACCACCACTTACACCACTACCATCACCAGTTATACCACCACCACCACTTACACCACTACCATCACCAGTTATACCACTACCACCACCACTACCATCACCAGTTATACCACTACCACCACCACTTACACCACTACCATCACCAGTTATACCACTACCACCACCACTTACACCACTACCATCACCAGTTATACCACTACCACCACCACTTACACCACTACCATCACCAGTTATACCATCACTTACACCACTACCATCACCAGTTATACCACCACCACCACTTACACCACTACCATCACCAGTTATACCACCACTTACACCACTACCATCACCAGTTATACCACTACCACCACCACTTACACCACTACCATCACCAGTTATACCACCACCACCACTTACACCACTACCATCACCAGTTATACCACTACCACCACTTACACCACTACCATCACCAGTTATACCACTACCACCACCACTTACACCACTACCATCACCAGTTATACCACTACCACCACCACTTACACCACTACCATCACCAGTTATACCACCACCACCACTTACACCACTACCATCACCAGTTATACCACTACCACCACTTACACCACTACCATCACCAGTTATACCACTACCACCACTTACACCACTACCATCACCAGTTATACCACTACCACCACCACTTACACCACTACCATCACCAGTTATACCACTACCACCACCACTTACACCACTACCATCACCAGTTATACCACCACCACCACTTTAACACGAACACAATTACGTAATAAAATATAAATTAATCATAAAAAGTGTAAAGTGTGGTGATGAGATATGTCAAAAGTGAGATTAAGAAGTTTTTATGTGTGGGTGAGGCAGGTAAACTTGGCTATTGCCACATATACCTGCTCATGTTCAAGTTTTTATTTACGATAATACGTCACATTGTTTGACTTTATTGGGTAATCGTTGATTAAAATTACTATATAATGTATTATTATTATTTTGTGTCATCCACTCAGCCAATAAAGTCATTAAAGTCAATGTTTCTGATTTCCAATGGAACATTTGTCTGACTTAATAATAATTCTCTCTCTCTCTCTCTCTCTCTCTCTCTTATTTCCTTCCTCTGGATAAGTATATATCAGCGGAGGCTAAATTAGGGTGTAAAGAGGAGAAAGTGTTTATCAGCTTACTGTGTACACGAACTGGGGATGAGAGATGAGCTGTTACACAGGCTGGGGACGACACGGATGTTGGGGCATAGAGCATATGGGAGCATGGGGTATGGGGGCATGAGATATGGGAGCATGGAGTATGGGAGCATGAGATATGGGGGCATGAGATATGGGGTATGGGGCATGAGATATGGGGTATGGGGCATGAGATATGGGGTATGGGGCATGAGATATGGGGTATGGGGCATGATATATGGGGTATGGGGCATGAGATATGGGGTATGGGGCATGAGATATGGGGTATGGGGCATGAGAGATGGGGTATGGGGCATGAGATATGGGGTATGGGGCATGAGATATGGGGTATGGGGCATGAGATATGGGGTATGGGGCATGAGATATGGGGTATGGGGCATGAGATATGGGGTATGGGGCATGAGATATGGGGTATGGGGCATGAGATATGGAGTATGGGGCATGAGATATGGGGTATGGGGCATGAGATATGGGTATGGGGCATGAGATATGGGGTATGGGGCATGATATATGGGGTATGGGGCATGAGATATGGGGTATGGGGCATGAGATATGGGTATGGGGCATGATATATGGGGTATGGGGCATGAGATATGGGTATGAGATATGGGGTATGATATATGGGGTATGAGATATGGGGTATGGGGCATGAGATATGGGGTATGGGGCATGAGATATGGGGTATGGGGCATGATATGGGTATGGGGGCATGAGATATGGGGTATGGGGGCATGAGATATGGGGTATGGGGCATGAGATATGGGGTATGGGGCATGAGATATGGGGTATGGGGCATGAGATATGGGGTATGGGGCATGAGATATGGGGTATGGGGCATGAATATGGGGTATGGGGCATGAGATATGGGGTATGGGGCATGAGATATGGGGTATGGGGCATGAGATATGGGGTATGGGGCATGAGATATGGGGTATGGGGCATGAGATATGGGGTATGGGGGCATGAGATATGGGGTATGGGGGCATGAGATATGGGGCATGAGATATGGGGTATGGGGCATGAGATATGGGTATGGGGGCATGAGATGTGGGGTATGGGGGCATGATATATGAGAGCATGGGAATGGGGGAATTGGAGCATGGAGATCCACAAATTTCCTTACCCCTCTGGTCCCCATCTCGTTTCCAAGGCAGAGATGAGCCATATTATTATAATCATGGGGAGCGCTAAACCCGTAGGAATAACAAAAAAGGCACAATACCGTGACTGGAACAATACACACACAACCCGCACATATAAAAGGAGAGGAGCTTACGACGACGTTTCGCTCCGACTTGGACCATTTACAAAGTCACTGTATATTCCCGTAGGAATATACAGAATATACAGGGGGCATGGAAGGCATTCAGGCTCAATTCATGGAAATGGGGAACAGATCCAATTCCCTAGATCAAGAGCCCCTCACCAACGTCAAGGAACCTCCCTTGAGGGGGAGATGAGCCGTAGCTCAGTGGCAAGGAAGGTCCAAGGTTCACTCACCAGGGTTGGCAAATCGCCTTAAGTTTATGTTCTCCTAGCAGCAACTAGATACCTGGGTCTTTGTAGTGTTGTTGGTGGCACATAGACTTAACATGACACATAATTATAATAATAATAACTTTATACATAGCTAGAGTTTACTTGGAAAGGGTTTCGGGAGTCAATGCCCCAACGGCTCGGTCTGAGACCAGGCCTCATGGCGGATCAGGGTCTGATCAACCAGGCTGTTACTGCTGGCCGCACACAGACTGACGTACGAACCACAGCCTGGTTGGTCAGGTACTGACTTTAGGTGCCTGTCCAGTGCCTCCTTGAAGACAGCCGGGGTCTATTGGTAATCCCCCTTATGTATGCTGGGAGGCAGTTGAACAGTCTTGGGCCCCGGATACTTATTGTGTTGTCTCTCAGTGTACTCGTGGTGCCCCTGCTTTTCATTGGGGGAATGTTGCATCTCCTGCCGAGTCTTTTGCTTGAACATTCTTGAACAATGAAAATTAATTAATTAATAATAATAATAATCTTTATTTCTACAAGTACATGTACAAGGTATACAGGCCTAGCTGACATACAATTATATAGAAAGCCCCTCGTTATGCAGAGCATTTATGGCAATTTTGTCCCAGGATGCGACCCACACCAGTCGACTAACACCCAGGTATCTGTTTTACTGCTAGGTGAACATGGACACCAAGTGTCTTAAGGAAATACGTCCTAATGTTTCCACCCGTACCGGGGATCGACCCCCATACCTCAGTGTGTGAGATGAGTGGGGGACAACAAGAGTGTAATAATTAAGTTTACAATTCTTTACTAATCTGCTTACCTGCATGCAAGCCTGCTCTTCCTTGCCCTACCTGCCCCATCTTGACTTGTCTGCTGTGATCTGCCTGCCTCCCTCCCTACCTGTCTGGCTGTGAATGCCTCTGAATATTTAAAGCTGCAGTCTATGCTTATCACTCAGGAAACCCAACTGTGTTTAAACAACAAAAACTATCCAAGGGCAGATTGGGTGTTCAAGCGTCTCTGAACGAATTACTGTAAAACCGTGTAATTTGGGGTTTGAGGTACAATAAGATATGCAAATAAGATATGTTTTCTGGGATGGATTAATATAAGAACATAAGAAAGGAGGAACACTGCAGCAGGCCTGTTGGCCCATACTAGGCAGGTCCTTCACAATCCATCTCACTAATAGAATATTGCTCAACCCAATTTTCAATGCTACCCAAGAAATAAGCTTTGATAATTCTATTTACTCATGTGCAAGTCCCACTCAAATCCAACCCCTCTCACTCATGTATTTATCTAACCTAAATTTGAAACTACCCAAGGTCCTAGCTTCAATAACCCTACTAGGCAGACTGTTCCACTCATCAACTACCCAATTTCCAAACCAATACTTTCCTATATCCTTTCTAAATCTACACTTATCTAATTTGAATATCGTAACTTAAAGGACCACACTACTTAGAATATCAAGTTCTCCAAATACAATGCGTATTTAGTATTTTAGTCATACATGGGCATCCTAGGATGATGCTCATCACTTCTTTCTGAAACAGTGATTATTATAATAAAAAAGAAGCGCTAAACCTACAAGGGTCATACAGCTCTGATACAGTGAAACCTCCATATTATTACAACAATCAGAACTAAGTGCTAAACCCACAAGGGTCATACAGCACTGCAGAAACCTCCATAAAACAGACTAATAGGATGGGTATCTGTTTTAGCGAAAATCCATCATATTGAAAGTTTTGATTAAGTGGACGTTGTCTGCCTAATTGATTGACTACCAGGCACAGACAAATGCCTAATGTTGAGGACAGTCTGCTGTACTGATGGACTACTGAACATATTAAAAATTGAGTACAGTATTGATACAGTACTGTACAGTACAGCTTTACCTGTACCTGAAAAGAAAGAGTTAAAAGTACAATACAGTAATTTTTCTGACCTTTTCTGGTATTATTATTATTACAATCATAACTAAGAGCTCAACCCACAAGGGACCTTTTCTGGTAGATATTATTATTATAATAAAGACTAACTAGGTAGTAGGTTGGTAGACAGTAACCGCCCAGGGAGGTACTACCGTCCTGCCAAGCGAGTGTAAAACAGAAGCCTGTACGTAATTGTTTTACATGATGGTAGGATTGCTAGTGTCTTTTTTCTGTCTCATAAACATGCAAGATTTCAGGTATGCCTTGCTAATTCTACTTACATTTAGGTCACACAGCACATTCATGTACAAGCATATATATACACACACCCCTCTGGGTTTTCTTCTATTTTCTTACTGGTTCTTGTTCTTTTCCTCTTATCTCCATGGGAAAGTGGAACAGAATTCTTCCTCCGTAAGCCATGCGTGTCGTAAGAGGCAACTAAAATACCAGGAGCAAGGGGCTAGTAAACCCTTCTCCTGTATATACTATTACTAAATGTAAAAGGAGAAACTTTTGTTTTTCCTTTTGGGCCACCCCACCTCGGTGGGATACGGCCGGTGCGTTGAAAGAAAGAAGAAATAAAGACTAAGTGCTAAACCCACCAGGGCCATACAGCTTTCTGGTATATACATGACCTTAATTCAAGTTTCTACTTAATAGTCATCACATGCTTAACATTATTAGTGTTAATAACACCATACAAGGTACTTTTGTAAAGTTCTGTAATGGAAAAAGGCTGTAAATCCAAGGAAAATTGGAGATGAAATATGTGAGCACACATACAGACAATAATCTGAGGCAGGCCGAGTCACTGGCACCGCTGCCTAGGAATGAAGACCATACCAGACAAACTTTCAGTCAAGTGGAGTCAATCCATTTTTTCAAGGGTATTATTATTATTACAATCAGAACTAAGCACTAAACCCACAACAGTCATACAGTTATTGAAGGTATGACCAGACCAGACAGCCATGCGATATAGTGGATCTGGTCTGCTTCATAGCAATTTTTATAGGACACCCCATTCAACAGACTAAGTTTAGCCTTTGGCCAATTTTTTTTTGTCTGTTTTAACTGATATTCACTTTATAGAGGTCCATTTTATTAAGGGTTTATTGTATTTTTCAAGCCCTATAGATTTCTGTTGAAACACAATAAGGAGGCCCTTGGAGGGGATCACATAATATGAAGAATTTAAGTTTAAAAACTCCTGGCACAAGTCAATATATTTTAGGGAAATGAATCATTCATAATTTACAATATTTACTAATGCCATCTTGCACATACTTGGGCGAGTGGATACAAAAAATATATGATTACCTATAACTGTGTTGGTAAGGAAAGGTATTATAAATGTTCTTCATATATTTAAGATAAAATAAATCAGCACATTCCTTGTACTACAAGAAATGTGAAACTTAAAATGTTTGTCTGCAGATAATGCAAGTAAAAATGGAGATTAAATGCTTTGCAATAACCTTACATAATGTCAGGTACCAGCACTTTCCCCATGCATTTTCATTTACTCATCCAATAAAAGTATTGCATTCAACATTAATAGCAATATACATACACTGTATCAAGGATGGCTTACAAAGATCACATAGAAATATTTCATGTGCTTACACAACTCCTATGCCACCCATTCACTGAAGTGTTTTAAAACTTACCAGTAACACCAGTTGCATATCCATTATCATCATTACTATGTACACAATTATCAGAGCCAATTGCCTACAGGCCTTGGCTTAAGCAAATATTTTTTCTTCCCTTCGCTTCTTTGTCATAACTGTGCCAGGCTTGTGCTGGGCTTCATGGTGGTTAGCCAGCTCTGGTGGACAGGATGACACCGGTGAGGATAAGATCAGCTGCTTCAGGTCATAGAACAAATGAGAGTCATCTTTGGTTAAGAAAGATATGGCTTTGCCGTGCTTTCCTGCACGACCTGTACGACCGATTCTGTGGGTGTAATCTTCAATATTCTTTGCCATGTCATAATTAATGACAAGAGAGACATCCTTGATATCAATACCACGACCAGCAACATCTGTGGCCACGAGGATATCTTTTGCTCCAGATTTGAGATTTGCAAGAGCATGCTCACGCTGTTCTTGGCCTTTGCCACCATGGAGAGTTGTGGCATTGTGACCCAGTTTCTCTAAACCACGTGCCAACACATCTGCACCCTTCTTTTGATTGACAAAAATAAGGACCGGAGGTGTGATACCACGTTTCAAAATATCTAGCAACTTCTTACGTTTTTCTTGT
Organism: Cherax destructor; assembly: GCA_009830355.1. Taxonomy (NCBI): domain Eukaryota; kingdom Metazoa; phylum Arthropoda; class Malacostraca; order Decapoda; family Parastacidae; genus Cherax; species Cherax destructor. The sequence continues at coordinate 116,612 of WNWK01003250.1, read as the reverse complement.
TCACTTACCATGTACACAACCTGTTCGACGCGCTCCACTGGTTTTCCTATAGAACCAATGTACACATAAGCAGGTCGACGAAGGTACTGTCTAGCCATCCTTTCTACAGCAGGTGGCATAGTAGCTGTAAACATGACTGTTTGCCTATACTTATGTTTAGAGAGGAAATTTTGCAACAACTTGTCCTCATCTTCAGCATCCTCATTGTCTGGTTTTTCATTTGTCACTGGCATAAATTTCAAGATTTTTTGAACATCTGGCTCAAAACCCATGTCAATCATTTTATCAGCCTCATCAAAGACAACATACGTGCACTGGTTCAGTACAAGGTATCTGTTTTCAAGCACATCTACAAGACGTCCAGGGGTGGCAATTACAATTTCACAGCCCATTCGTAACTTCATACCCTGTTCTTCACGCGACAAGCCACCAATGACTGCTACAGTGCGGATGCCAAGAGGTCCTCCGAACTTGGTTGTTTCTTCTTCAATCTGTTGTGCAAGCTCTCGAGTTGGAGCCATGACTAATGCGTATGGTCCCTGATCTGCATCCTCTAACCGAGCAATTTTGGGAAGAGACTGAATCCATTCCAAAAGAGGAATAAGAAAGGCTAAAGTCTTACCAGAGCCAGTCTCTGCAACACCAATAATGTCTCGATTTTGTAGACCAATGGGGATAGCCTGTCTTTGAATTGGAGTTGGGTCCTGGTATCCAACACTGGCAATAATGTCCAGAATATCTTTCTTGATATTAGATTCTGCCCATGTCCGAATTGGATTGGGAATTCGACCTCCCTTAATTGCAATATTGTAATCTTCCCTGAAAATTCGCCAATCTCGTTCTGTCATCTGCTCCACATTCTTTTCACTCCAATGTCGATCATCCCACTTTTTCTTATCCTCTTTTTTCTGCTCCTTCTTCATGCGGATTATCTCTTGGTCTTTGTCAGCCTGTGTACGGCGATGTTCAATGTAGTTTCCATAGAACTTAGACTGAATCTTCTTTTGCTCTTTTAAGTCTAGTCCACCAAAATGCCCACGACCAAAGAAATGAACTAAATGCTTATTGATGTAGAGCTCATTGTAGTCCACAGAAGTGTCCTCACCAGCATCCCAGTCAAATACAAACTTACGGTCATTCAGCCTGCGAATCTTTTTCTTCTTCTTTACAATCCCTAAATACCTCTCATTAACAGCATCTCGTTCAAGCTGCTTTTTTCTCTCTAACTCAATATCCTCTTTATTCTCTCTTGGCTCTCGGTCTCGACGGTGGCGGTCCCGCTCTCGAGGATCTTCCTGCCGTAAGGCCTGCTCGAGTTCCCTCCGACCATCCTGGTACATTGTATCTCGTGCCTTCCTCTCCTCATCTTGCCTCTTGCGTACCTCATCAATCTGTAAAGAACAGAAACACATATGTACTGTATAACAACTTCCTGCAAAGGTAAAGTTCTTTAATAATCTTGATGTCATAAGTAAATGGATTACTGGAATAAAACCTACAATCTTATAAAGAATTCATATACAGTGGACCCCCGCCTAACGAGCACCCTGGAAATCGTACAATTATGTAAGTATAATATTGTAAGTGCTTGTGGAAGTGTATTTTTGGGGGTATGAAATAGATTAACCTACGTGACATTATTTCTTAAGGAAGTAAATTCGTCCGGTAATGGCACTTGAGCAGGCTTCTGGAATGAATTTTGCTCGTTAGGCGGGGGTCCACTGTACGTATAAAGATTTACACACATTTTGTAGTACATATGGAGTAAGTAAATAAGTTTATTCAGGTATAGGCACACATAAATACAGTTACATAAATTATCATGCATAACAGCATATGTTCTAGGTACAGTGGTACCTCGAGTTACGATGGTCCCCAAAATCGCCCTTTTATGTAAGTATATTTTTTTAAATGCTTTTGTAAGTATATTTTTGGGGGTGTAAAAGGACTAGTCTATTTTACATTATTCCTTATGGGGATAAATTCGTTTGGTAATGGCACTTGAACAGCATTCTCGAACGAAAAAATATCGTAACTCGAGGTACCACTGTAGTAGGTTGGTAGACAGCAACCGCCCAGGAAAGTACTGTACTGCCATCCTGCCAAGTAAGTGTAAAAATGAAAGCCTGTAATTGTTTTACATGATGGTAGGATTGCTGGTGTCTCTTTTCTGTCTCATAAACACGCAAGATTTCAGGTACGTCTTGCTACTTCTACTTACACTTAAGTCACACTTCACATGTATGTACAAGCATATATATACACACCCCTCTGGGTTTTCTACTATTTTCTTACTAGTTCTTGTTTATTTACTCTTATCTCCATGGGGAAGTGGAGCAGAATGTATCAAATTCTTATATAGCCTGTAAAGCACTAAGGGAGTCTGAAACGACCACAAATGGTGACACAGGCATAGATACAATATAGATAAGTGCTACAAGAATGCCATACAATTCAGCCATAAAAATGCTAGCCGAGGATAATAAATGCCCTCACACGACACTGTCCAGAAACACTGCTGCGAATCCGACGCCGTCAGAAGACTTAGAACCATCGATGTACACTGCGATGGTATGAGAATGAGAGTGGAAGTGGTCAAGAAAAAGAGAGCGAGAAGCCGCCGTAGGCAGTTGGGCTTTCGTGTATGGCAGTGGGAAAGAACAGACACAAACAGCCGGAACTTCCCAAGGGGGTAGGGAAAAGGGAGATGCTACATGAACATGTAGCATCTCCAACTAAAATGCCGGGGGCTAGTAACTCTTTCACCTGTATACATTACTAAAGTTAAAAATAGAAACTTTCGTTTTTCTTTTTGGGTCACCTTGCCTCGATGGGATATGGCCAGTTTGATGAAAAAAAAAAAAAAACAGCATATGTGTAGATTACCTAGGATAACCCCAAAAAAAAGTCAAGACAAAGTGACATATTTCCATTGAGGTCCTTGTGCTATCTTTTTATTTAAACCTTAAAAGTTAAAACAGCTAAGTAACTCAACTATGTGAAAAGCAGTTACAACAAAAGAAGATATACTAGGAATAAGGTAAACTGAGTTATTTACAATAACATTAAAGAGAGAATCAGATCACAGTAATAGGTACAGTGGACCCCCGGTTAACGAACACCCCGAAAATCGTACAATTATGTAAGTAGTATAATATTGTAAGTGCTTGTGGAAGTGTATTTTTGGGGGGTCTGAAATAGACTAACCTACGTGACATTATTTCTTAAGGAAGTAAATTTGTTTGGTAATGGCACTTAAGCAGGCTTCTGGGATGAAGTTTTTTCGTTAACTGGGGGTCCACTGTACATGTTAACGTCTGAGATGGTTATGTTAGTGGGCATGAGTTAAGCGAGAATTATGCAAATAACCTAAGATAGCAACTAGTTTCATAAAGTATTATATTAAATGTAAAAACACTGAGATGCATGCTTTTTTGGTGTATATACCAGTGTTAATAGGGTACCATAACACAATGGAAGAGTATACAGACAGTATGACAATAACACACAATGAGGGTTATAAAATTTTAGTTGTGAAGAAGTTTAATCCACCAGGGACTTTTATCAATTCAGTAATTGAGTGAACTGATAAAATCCCTGGTAGACAAAATGTCTTCACAAATAAAATAGCATAACCCATACTGTGCCTTATTTACACAAGTGTCAATGAGTGAATACAAAGATCCCTCTTCTTTATTACATAAGAAAAACATCACTACATAGGAATCACCTCTTCTTGTCGCCGCCTGAGGGCTTCTGCTTGCCTTTCTGCCTTGGTCAAGAACTTTGGCCGACTCAGAGCTTCCTCTTCTGCTCTCTTCCTTGCTACCATTTCTTCCAAGGACAAAGGTTCTTTCTTAAACTTCTTCTCCTTTTCACGTCTTTCCTCTTCCTCTATCTGAATACAAATATTACTGCTTAAAACACATATGCACAAAACAATCACCTCTCAACATTTGCAATGCAACAGTGATCTTATAAAGCAATATCTGAGGAATGTAAGACCAATTAATGTTAACAAAAACAGTATAAGTGCTGACTGTTTGAAAATAAAATAATGTGCACTTTGTGATTTTTTAAATGTAGGTCATATAACTGTGAATTAAGAGCTGGGTTTATTGATTTATATTGAAATGGGGCTATGCTCTGAAGTGCCTGCACTCTGAAGAAGGGATCAGGGATGCAGTCGGGGAGTAAACTGATTGTGATGCCAACTGGATATACAATTCTTAAAGTATGTATGATATGGTCCAAGTACCCAGGAACCTATAATGCTGATCAATTGTAGGTTCAAAGGTCACGTCAGGAGTTGGGACCTGATCCCCTTTAAATGTAACTTAATGAGTTCACACACCTCTGCCTTTGAAAGTTCATCCTTGGGCTTAGCTTCAGGAGATCGTTTCCTCTTATCTGGTCGTTCCCTTTCCCGGTCGCGCTCTCTCTCACGAGCCTTCTCCCTGAGAGGATAAACACAAGATAACACTCTCCCAACTCCCAAGTAAAATACAAAATTTAAAGAAAAGTTCCACTCATAAATGATCAAAAAATATGACCAAAAGATTATTATTATTATTATAATCAAAGAAAGCGCTAAACCGACAAGGGTCGATATGACCAAAAGAAATGAGTGCAAAATGAATACTAGGCTCTGAAAAAATGTTTAAGCATGTTTCTCTTCTTATAAACAATTACACATAGACTGATTTTACTGAAAATAGCATACAGCCTCTCCTCACTTAGCGACGTATTCGTTTACCGATGACTCGGACTTACAACGGGCTCTCTGACCAGTATACATACCTAACTAATGTATATTAGAGCTGATGTCTTCTATTCTGTTTATTATAATATACAGTATACACTACTGTATAAACATTTAAAAATATACCAGAAATGTTTTAACTGGTGCAAAGGTGATATTAAAACAGTATCAGAGATGGTTGACACAAACCCACTACCATTATAGTATGCTCCTCACTTAGTGACGAATTCGTTTACCGATGTGGTCTTAGGAATGGAACTCCGTCGTTAAGTGAGGAGAGGCTGTATTTATATAGGCCTATAAAATTGTATTTGGATTGGACAAACAGTTCTTTTAAATGAATTCAGTGCCATAATTCCTGAATACTTAGATGCAAAAGGAACACAAAACTCCTACAGCCCAACCCTTAATATTTTGGAAAAACGTTCATGTGTGTAATAGTATTCAGGAAAAAAATACCTGTACAGTGGACCCCCGGCTAACGATCACCCCGGAAATCGTACAATTATAACGATGTGTTATTTGGAGTGTTTTGGAGGCGTGGTTGAAATGATAACGTCTCCGGAGGCTTCTTACTTTATTTGTAATAAAGGTGCGGGTAACAGGCTGCGTGTCTGTGGCCATGGCCCAGGTGGGCCATGCCTTGCGAGAGGGAGACGAGTTAGGCCTGTTGACTGAGTGTAGTCTGGGCGACAAGTGAGGGAGAGGCAGGGGTGAGGCAGACTCACATGGGTATGCCTACCAGGCCTGCCCTCTGGCGGAATACCCTAACTGGCTCCCGGTCCCCTCACGCTCAGTTCCCGTGTACACCTACACCTTGCCATTAATAAACTGAGTCTAGTCATCGGCCGTATCTCTGCACCTACGCTACCATTCTACTGCCCAAAGTAAGCAGCCAAGAAAATAGACTTAACACAATTATGTAAGTATAATATTGTAAGTGCTTGTGGAAGTGTATTTTTGGGGGTCTGAAATAGACTAACCTACGTGACATTATTTCTTAAGGAAGTAAATTCGTTCGGTAATGGCACTTGAGCAGGCTTCTGCAATGAATATTGATCGTTAGCCGGGGGTCCACTGTATTTTATTATATATGTACTGTATATATATTTTCTGAGGTCTCGCTGATAACATGACAATCCTAAGGCAATGACAATTTATCATTTGCAAAAAACAAGTCACAATACTGTAGCTGAAACAATTCACAATTAGCTCACAAATTGAAAATTAAAACATTGTTTTGGTAACCCTAACTCTTTGGGTTAGGCTTGATAAGACTGTTGCCTATAAGCAAATTTTTAACAAATTATAGCATACTACAATGCTAATAAATACAACAATACATAAAGGCAATAAAATCTTTAGGAGCACACATTAAAATAGACAGTCATATACTCTCATTTCATTCCAGTGCCACAGTCACACATCCAACCTAGCCAAAGTGAAATACTGACATTGATTAGGAGGATAGGCTGAGTTTAGTCCATCTTGGATCAGTGGCCACACAATACTGATCCAAGATAAATCAGTGTTGTCTAGTAATTTGTAAATCTTATCATTTAACCTAACCTTTAATAAACTGAATCAAGTTGAAATCTAATTCTTGACCCTTTAACTAGTTACTGAGTAATTATGGCACTCCCAAGTTTTTTGCACTTTCTAAGTCGTATTTAAATCACTAGAAAAATAACGAAATCAAGTAAAAAATTAATTAGATGTCAGTATCAGCAGGTGTGAAGGCCATGTGTACATTCCGGGAAGATCCTGATGTTTATTATGACATCATTTTCTACAGTATTCTTCATCACATGAACTTGCTTTCAAAATCATATCTACACTTACATTAACAAAAAGAGTACATTTGCAAGAAGTTAGTTTTTCTAATTCACCTTCCTGTATACCTATATGATCCTCATGTAGGAGTATCAGCTTCTAGAGGATATGCCATTATCCAAGCCACAAGGGCTTGTACTTGAATGCACATGTTGCTTGGGCTTGCAGGCAAGGTATAGTGTTGCAGTCAAAATTTCTCCCATGGTCCAGATTATTGGTGAGCAAAGACAAAAATGTATGGAAAAACCTTCTACACAGTTTCTCACATGGAAGTGAGATATCTGTAACTCCTATAAGTGTGTAACATTTACAATACAATAAATCTTACAATAAGGTTATCAGTGTACTGTATGAGGCAAAAATTCTTACCTGTCTCTATTGCGATCTCTATCTCTGTCGTAGTCTCTGTCTCTCTCATTATTTCTCTCATTGTTTCTCTCATTGTTTCTCTCATTGTTTCTCTCGTTGCTTCTCTCGTTGCTTCTCTCGTTGCTTCTCTCATTGCTTCTCTCATTGCTTCTCTCATTACTTCTCTCATTGTTTCTCTCACTGTTTCTTTCATTATTTCTCTCATTGTTTCTCTCCCTGTAATAGTCGCGCTCCTTGTCTCTTTCTCCTCTGTCTCTCTCCCCTCGGTCTCTCTCTCGTTCCCTTTCCCTTCTTTCTTTTTCCTTTCTCTCTTTACGTTCTCGACGGTGCGACCTTAGTCCTGTGTCTTCATCCATGGTGAATTATCTGAGAAAAATAATAATAAAAACTACAGGGTACATTAAAAAAAAACATAATTTCAGACAAACCAAAAAGTATATTAGCCTAACCTGTAGTTGAATTGTGAATGCTCTTACTCATGTGGGTACAGCACTTACTTTTGATTGTAATAAATAATAATAATGTGAATACTCTTCTCAAGATTCCAGTAAAATAAGGCTAGCAGTAATTTACATCTACCTATCCATCTCTATAACAGCTGTTTATCTGAGCTGTTAAAAGTTCGTGGTTTAAAGGTGTTGTGTATTATTATTATTATTATTATTACATTCAAAACTAAGCTCTAAACCCACACAAGGGTCATACAGCAAAGTGCTGTGTAATATAAACATCCTAAAAAATACAGTAATGAAGCAACTATGTTACATTCGCCTAACCAAGTTCACTGAGTACATAACAGCTTTATTATATGCAATATACAATTATATAAAAAAAAAGCAAGGGACATTGACCTAAGGAAAGCTTTTGATACAGTAGACCACGGCATCCTACTTCAAAAACTTGACCATTACGGTATAAGAGGCCACGCTCTTATGTATTTCAAATCTTATCTTACTAACAGGTATCAATATGTCACCATTAAAGACACAACTTCATCTACATGACCACTTAATATTGGAGTACCACAGGGAAGTGTCCTTGGTTCCCTGCTCTTCCTCCTATACATCAATGATCTTCCCAACGTATCCCAACACATGAAACCGATTCTCTTTGCTGCTGATACGACTTATGTCATCTCCCACCCAAATCTAGCCTCACTCAACACCATTGTTAATGAAGAGCTACTAAAAATATCAACCTGGACGACAGCCAACAAACTTACACTTAACACTGACAAAACCTTCTACATTATGTTTGGGAACAGAACAGGTGTTGCACAACTGAACATAATGATTGACAACACTCCTATTGCTAAACACAATGAGGGCAAATTCCTGGGCCTACACCTGGAGAGCAACCTGAATTTCAGCACCCATATCAACCACATAGCAAAAAAAAGTATCCAAAATGGTTGGGATCCTCTCCAAGATACGTTACTATGTACCGCAATCAGCCCTACTCACACTATACTATTCACTCATCTATCCCTACCTCACCTATGCCATATGTGCTTGGGGATCAACAACAACAACCCACCTAAAACCAATATTAACTCAACAAAAAAGCTGCAGTAAGAATTATCATGCAATCCAATCCCAGGCAACACCCCCCCCCCCACTCTTCAAAGACCTAAATTTACTTACTGTCCAGAACATCCACACTTACTACTGTACAACCTACATGTACAGAACATCCACACTTACTACTGTGCAACCTACATGTACAGAACCATCAATTCCAATATTAACCCTGAACTAAAACGCTTTCTTGATAGTTGTGACAGGACCCATAGACACAATACCAGACACAAAAATCTCTATGACGTTCCCCGTGTCCGGCTAAATCTATACAAACGTTCAATGTACATTAAAGGGCCTAAAATCTGGAACTCCCTACCTGAAAACTTCAGAACTGCAGACTCAGCCACCATTTTCAACACTATCATCAAAAAACATCTTATCTCACTAACACACCCACCATCACCTAACACACCCCACCATCACCTAACACACCCCACCATCACCTAACACACCCCACCATCACCTAACACCCCCCACCATCACCTAACACCCCCCACCATCACCTAACACACCCCACCATCACCTAACACACCCCACCATCACCTAACACCCCACCATCACCTAACACACCCCACCATCACCTAACACACCCCACCATCACCTAACACACACACACATCCTCCTCATCTACATCAACACTGACACAAAGGACAGTAAACATAAAATCCCGAATATAGTTATTGTCTAATAAATCTGAAACTAGTCTTAAGTTTGCCTGATATACTCCAATATTGGAGCTTTAATAGAAACCATTCTTATTACTAATTTTTTTACAATCTAAACATTCTGAACTACCTCACTATGGTAAATCTATTTAATCATTTGAAATTTGTATTCATATGTAATTTGTAATATAGATTAAGAACTAGTATTAAGTCTGCCCGAAATGCCTAGCATGCCCAGGCATACTAATGGCCATCTTTGTAATTATTGTCCTTAAATGTAAAACACACATTGTAATTTTTAGAGAGAAATAAAGCATCTTGAACCTAGATCCCCGAAATGCCCTCCAGGTATAATACAGCAGCCAGGGATTGCTAGTAATCAGGCTTGGTGTAAGGTCAGAGCCTCATTTATTATTATTATCACTGCTATTTTTATTAATAAATATATTCATGGGGGAAGCGCTAAACTCGAAAGGGTATACCTGAATAAACTTACTTAACGCCTGGGGAAATGGGAGGCAATCAGGTTCGATCGAAGGAGGGAAAGCAACTTCAATTCCATGGACCAAAAGCCCCTCAACAATATCAAAACAGCGAGAATAACCCCAATACCTTGGAAGAAGAGCCTCTCAGCAAGTGTCGGTAATATACTCACAAGAGTGCAGGCTGAACCTGACATTAAGCAACAGTGTCTTTCTGGTGTTTGACTTCTCCCAGGAATTATATTATATATTCCCACGGGTGTTAACCCTCTACGTCTCCTCAGCAATGTTCCATCATTATTAAGTAAATAATCACACATTTAATAATAATATTTGGGCGGCGGCAGAGTCAGTCGCCACAACCTCAGTCTTGTTGGGGAGGTTCTTACGGGATACTAAAACTTTAAGCTTTCATAAACCATAATGACAAACTTTATTTATACTAAGTAAGCAAGCAGGTAAGCAAGCAGGTACGCAAGCAATGAAGCAAGCAGGTACGCAAGCAATGAAGCAAGCAGGTACGCAAGCAATGAAGCAAGCAGGTACGCAAGCAATGAAGCAAGCAGGTAAGCAAGCAATGAAGCAAGCAGGTAAGCAAGCAATGAAGCAAGCAGGTAAGCAAGCAATGAAGCAAGCAGGTAAGCAAGCAATGAAGCAAGCAGGTAAGCAAGCAATGAAGCAAGCAGGTAAGCAAGCAATGAAGCAAGCAGGTAAGCAAGCAATGAAGCAAGCAGGTAAGCAAGCAATGAAGCAAGCAATGAAGCAAGCAGGTAAGCAAGCAATGAAGCAAGCAATCAAGCAGGCACGCAATCAAGCAGGCAAGCAAGCAGGCACGCAGTCAAGCAGGCAAGCAATCAAGCAGGCAAGCAAGCAATCAAGCAGGTAAGCAATCAAGCAGGCAAGCAATCAAGCAGGCAAGCAATCAAGCAGGCACGCAATCAAGCAGGTAAACAATCAAGCAGGCAAGCAATCAAGCAGGCAAGCAAGCAAGCAGGCACGCAATCAAGCAGGCAAGCAATCAAGCAGGCAAGCAAGCAATCAAGCAGGTAAGCAATCAAGCAGGCAAGCAATCAAGCAGGCAAGCAAGCAATCAAGCAGGTAAGCAATCAAGCAGGCAAGCAAGCAAGCAGGCAAGCAATCAAGCAGGCAAGCAATCAAGCAGGCACGCAATCAAGCAAGCAAGCAGGCAAGCAATCAAGCAGGTAAGCAATCAAGCAGGCATGCAATCAAGCAGGCAAGCAATCAATGAAGCAAGCAGGTAAGCAAGTAAGGAAGCAGGTAAGCAAGTAAGGAAGCAGGTAAGCAAGTAAGTAAGTAAGTAAGTAAGTTTATTCAGGTATACACAAATACATTTACATACATTATCATACATAACAGCATATGTGTAGAGAACCCTCCAGGATAACACAAAAAAGTCAGACTGAGTGACTTATTTCCATTGGGGTCCTTTTTATACTTAATTTTTACATTGTAGGATATATATGTCATTATATTATAAAGGATATATGTATACTAGGAATAAGGTAAATAGAGTTATTTACATATACATGTGTGTTAACTAAAAAAAATAAAAAATCATTCTCCTCCCTTTCTGTCGCTACATTCATTAGGTACTTTTTGGTTCTCTTCTTGAACTGGCTCATGCTGGCTCATGTAAGGAAGCAGGTAAGCAAGTAAGGAAGCAAATAATCAAGTAAGGAAGCAGGTAAGCAAGCAAGGTAGCAAGCAACCAAGCAGGTAAGCAAGCAAGAAAGCAGATAAGCAAGCAAGCAAAAAAGCAGATAAGCAAGCAAGTTTACTTAGGTACAGGTACATATAAGTACAATAGTCACGTAGTGTAAATTACCTAGGATAACCCCCCAATAAAGTCAAAATGACTAGTTACTCCTTGAACATTATAAGAAACTTGTAACTACTACAACTAGAATTTTCGCAAAACAAATTAAATTCAGTATTACATCATTTATGGAAGGTTACAATGCACTTTGTATTGTATGTATAAATTATCTAGGATAATCATCCCCCCCCTTCAAAAAAATCACGGTGACTAATTTTTATTGGGGTTCTGCCTCTAGGGAGACCAGGAAAATTGTTTAGTTCTGGGCAGATTTTATAAAAGGAAACAAAATTTCCTCTGGGGGAAAAAAAAGTAATGGGAACAATGAAGGTTCAACTATGTGAGGTGGACTGACCTCAACCCCGGCACAACCAAACATACTAATGAAAATAAGTCGCTCATCTTTTTTTTGTGGGGGGGGGGTTCATATGTAATTTACACATATGTTGCTATGTAAACAATTATAATGATCTTAAATTGTGTAACTGTATCTATATAAACTTAGTTGCTTCCTTATTTATGGACTCAAGGACACCAATGGAAATAAATTCTTAACTTTTTTTGGGTTATCCTGGAAGGTAAGTTACACTATTTATGATAATTGTACCTAAATAAACCTTGTACATGTACTTGTAGAAATAAAGATTATTATTATTATTATTATTATTATTATTATTATTATTATTATTATTATTACTCTAGACAGACAACTTCTGAGTCAACAACAACAGGTTTTCCTTGAGCCTGGAAGGTGATGTATGGCAGCATCAGTGTCATGAAGAACAACGTGTCAGGTGAAGACCATGAAAAGAAATGCTACATTGGTATCAAAGGTGCTCAAAGTAGTGTTAGAGTAAGATGTCATCACTTCAAAACTGATGAAGAGAATGATCCACTTTTGTTAACTTCGTTAGTCAGTGCAAAACCTATAGTCAGCACTACATATAAACGTTTCATTTTTTTTACACATTTTTTTTTTAGTTAATAAAGCTTCTACAGTCAGTACTGTCGATATTAATCGAATATTTAATTTTATTCCCTTTTAGGTAATAAAGTTCTCACGTTCTCTCCTCCCTCACTTTCCCTCTTATTTTCTCTACTCCCTCTCACTCTCTTTTCTCCCACGCTTTCTTTTTCCTTTTACTTTCACTCACTATTTCCTCCCTCTTGCTTTTTCTCCTCACTTTCCTGCCTCCCATATTCTCCATCACATTCTCTCTTCTCTTCATTTTCTCTTTAATTAAGCTTATTTAGGGACAATTTTGGAATGATAACAAATTCACACTCCAGACAACATACTCCACCAATTTTCAAAAATCTAAACTTACTCACCATACAAGACATCCATACTTTTTACTGTGCCTATTACATACATAGAACACTCTATGCAAATATTAACCCACCACTCAAACTTCTCCTTACCAATTTTAACAGGACACATGACCATAACACTAGACACAGATCACTCTTCGATGTTCCCCGTGTCCATCTAACACTATGTAAAAACTCAATGCATATAAAAGGCACGAAAATTTGGAATTCATTACCTGTTATTTCCAAAGAAACCCTACCTGTACCCCAATTCAAAAAGATGCTAAAAACCACCTTCTCACCCAAACCTAAATGCTCAATATCAAACATTCCCAACAAAGTAGAATAATCACTTAAATGTAAAAACCTGATTACTCACTTAAATGTAAAAACCTGTTATGAATAATACATACATTGATATGTTCAACTTATATTCAAACTTTATAACATAGATACACAATTATACTTATTATATACATTATCAACCATAATTTTTTACCATGTAGTCTAAGTAGTCCTAAGAATGCCAGCAATGCGCAGCATATTAGGGGCTTTTGGCATGTATATCTCTTTTATACCTATGTATCATGTAAACCCAACACTGTATCTTTGTACCATGTCTAAATAAAGTATTATTATTATTATTATTATTAATATTTGTCTTACATAATAACTTGGATAACCAAAAAAAGTTAATGACTGTAACAGTATTTTCATTGGGGTTCTTGTAATACATTACGTTTAGCATTGTTGCAATCTGTAATTTCCTAAGTACTGGATACTATACATAATGAACATCACTGAAAACATTGCTCAGCTGGTAGCTGCCTCAGCTCACACATAGTTTGATATCTTTATTATGCACCCCATACCCATCCTGTGGGCGGTAGTCAAAAGATTACAGAGGTACATAATGGGTCCAGGGACTGGACCTCAAAATTTGATAGCTGAGCAAGTTACAAAGGTAATGAACTCAGATGGTCACAATCATGACAAGTTACAAAGGTATTTGCAGATTACAGAGGTATATATAAGGTCCAGAAACTGGGCCCCAAAGTTTTGATAGCTGAACAAGGTACAATGGTAATTAATTCACTAGTTACAAGGTAATGAATCATGTAAGTAAATTTACTTACGTCTGTACATGGTTGCACTCATGAACAAATTATAAAGCAATGAGCAATCTATTAGTCTACACCCAGCCACAACTGTAATGAGTTATTGGTGCAAATTTTAATTGTTGGGTCACACACACACACACATATACATATACACATACATATATACACATACACACGCATACATGTATATACATACACATACACATACACACATGTACATACACACACACACGTGTCATTGCTTTATTTACAGGGAGCAAAGTCAGGGTATTTTTCCAGAATGGTCTGTAATATACCACTGTGGATAAAATACTTTGACATATCTTGAACATTTCTGAATGAGTAGTCTCTGAATTCATTAATTTTATCGCACTCCAGTACATAATGACGCAGGGTGTGACAATAATCCAACTGGCAAAGTTTACATTTTGTTTGGTCTACATCTGGTGGTGGTGATTTAACCTGCCAAAGATACTTGTAACCCAGCCGGAGGCGGGCGGTAGTGAGCAGAAATGTTAGACATGTTGCTCGAAATGCTCTGCATGTTAAGGGGCTTTTTGCATGCACATCTTAATGTCATTCACCTTTGTACGGTACTAACATTGTATCATGCTGAAATAAAGTATCGTATCCTACTCCTTTTGTTCCTCATTACCTAGCAGTAAGTAGGTACCTGGGTGTTAGGTGACTGTTGTGGGCTGTATCCTGGAGGAGACGATTAAAGGACAACAGTGAACATAAGACAGTCCTTGACGACAATATCCTAATTTAATTGGGTTATAATACTAACCATCCGTGTTAATAATCCGAACAAAATCTACTGTATATTAAAACTTTATAAGGGCAAGTGGTGATCCTCCACTGTGACATCTCTCTTTATCACTAGATTGTATTTATTTTTTCAAATAAATTGTCTCATCCATTATACTGTAATAATTTTGCTTTCATTCTTCTAGTAGCTGAAAGTTTCAAGATTAGGCTTTCATGGGAACTTTACCAACATTTTAATTCTGAAATTCAAATAAAGTACGAGGCAGCTACGGTGAAAAGCTCCGTTCCACAAGGCACAATATTCGCTCCCATCCTAATATCTGACATATACAGAGATGTAAGCCACAGCTCCGTGTCTTCCTTTGTGGATGGCACCCGGGTTGCCATGACAGTGACCGCCATCGAAGACAGGCAAGACTCCAAGCGGACATCAACCAGATCTTCAAATGAGCCACTCAAAACAATATGAAGTTCGATGAAGAGAATTTTCAACTACTCAGATATGGAAAATCTGAGGAAATTAAAACTGTATCAGGGTATACAACAAATTCTAACCATACAATAGAGTGAAAAAGTAATGTGAAAGACCTGGGAGTGATAATGTCAGAGGATCTCGCCATCAAAGACCACAACAATGTATGTACTGCATCTGCTAGAAAAATGATAGGATGGATAATGAGAACCTTCAAAACTAGGGATGCCAAGCCCGTGATGATTCTCTTCAAATCGCTTGTTCTTTCTAGGCTGGAATACTGCTGTACACTTAACTGCCCCCTTCAAGGCAGGCGAAATTGCTGAGCTGGAGTGTGTACAAAGAACTTTCACAGCACACATAAGTACAATAGGTTACCTAAATTACTGGGAATGGTTGAAGTCCCTTGATTTGTATTCCCTGGAATGCAGGCGAGAGAGATACATGATAATATACACTTGGAAATTCCTAGAGGGATTAGTACTAAAGTTGCACATGAAAATCACTCCCTATGAAAGCAAAAGACTCGGCAGGAGATGCAACATCCCCCAATGAAAAGCAGGGGCACCACGAGTAAAATTGTGAAGAAATAAAAATTATTATTATTATTATAATTACCAATAGACCCTTGGCTGTCTTCAAGAATGCACTGGACAGGAACCTAAAGTCAGTACCTGACCAGCTGGGCTGTGGTTCATATGTCAGTTTGTGTGTGGATTGCAATAACAGCCTGGTTGATCAAACCATGATCCACCAGGCCTGGTCTCAGACTGGCCTGTGGGGGCATTGACCCCCAAAACCCTCTCCAAGTATATGTAATATAATCTGCCCATCCATTTAATTCTTGCAAGTTTTACAGAGGATAAAGCTGCAACATGTAAGATTTTACTGGTTATCATTTGAAATGTTTGGGTTTCAGAGCAGCAAAAAACTTACAAATTAAATTGGAGTTGCTACAATTATGTGTGGACCTCTGTTAATGAGGAATTTTTAATTAATGTTGGTTATTAATAATAAAATGCCAAGACTAAGGGGTCACACACTGCCTAGGGAATGGGAGAGAATCAGATTTGATCTGAGGAAGGTGAGGGGTAGTTCATTTCCTTGGCTCAAAAGCTTTTCACCAGTATCAAGGCATATATGTGCCCCTTGAAGGGACGATCAATGCTGGCATGTAAGTGCTTATACATTTCTGTTGAGTGACAGAAACACAGGGAACGTCTCTGGTGTTAACAGCTATACTACTTATAAACTTGATCAGCTTTTCAATTTTTTGGTAATAGTCTTTGCACCCAAGGTTGGATGTGTACTGGAAAACATCTAAAAACTACAGATTTGGCATATCTGTCAACAAAAGATGAGTGAGTACAGGTTATGTGCAAATGAAGCAATTCAAAGACATTATTCAGTTAGAATATGTTTATTAATATCTAAGTTAACAAACTACATAGTATGATGCAATGATCTTTATTGTACAATGTCACTCACAGGTAGCAGACACTTGACACTACAAGGCTGTATTCTGTAGTCTGACAAGCACAACAAAATGCTTGGAAGGTGTCAGTTCTAGGCTCTTGCTATTGGCCATGACTAGTATTTTAGGCCTTGGCTACTCAAGTGCCTACAAGCAGAACTCTCCAGGTGGCATCACCCTTGGTTCTTGCTCATCTAGAAAAATGTCCATATGAAGCACCATTGCAAAACACTTGGTCTACATCTTCATCAGTTTGCGAGCAGTTGAGTTGAATTTCATAGTAAATACACTGAATATAGTTTCACCCTTCATTAAAACTGATGCATACTGTACCCTTCACTTCCTGCCAGTACTACAGTTAACCAAACAATGTACAGCTGTAGGAACAACACTGTATCATACACTATAGTGTATGACTACCATGAGAGCTACAACTACTATACTTTTGGCATAGTATAGGAATGAGGAAATTCTGACTACGTACTTACTTAACTTCATAAAAAAAATTAATTTGGAGTAACTTCCAAAAATTTACTAAATATGATGGCTCATACAGAAAAACTATTTAGGAAGACCTGACTAAAATTTATCACCAGATAACCAAAATGTGAATGAGCAAAGGTTAAAACTGGAGTCTCAGTCAGTATTGGAGTGTCTTGTCTAAGATTTCTTTAATGTAATAAATTATAAATAACATTATTATTAGTGTCATGGGGAACCACTGAACCTGTAAGGATCATATGGCACCTGGGGAATGGAAGGTATGGCAATAAAGCTTAATCCAAGGCAGGGGAGGGCAGCTCCATTTCCTTGGATCAAGAGCCCTTTCCCAGCATCAAAGAATCCTCCCCCAAAATGTGCTTTTATAAACAACATAAAGCACACTCACATTCATACATTATTATATTCTCTATAGCAGTGGTTTATAAACTTCAGAATGGGTCTTCAACCCATGGGAAGCTTTTTCATTACACCCCCATAACAAGACATTCATTATTTGTTAACACTCAGTCCAGCCCATTTTTCCCCCTTGTATCACTCTTCCATTTGTACTAGAAAATATTGTATTAATAAAACAAAGTAATGGTTTTCAGATGTAGTGGCAACTTTTACTATGTGACATAATCAATTCACACACAGCCCCAAATCATGGAAGCTGAAAAGTGACACTCAACCTGTTGCATTCTACAGGCTACTGGCTTGCTGCTATCATATCAATATTGGCAGATTTTAACACCCAAGTTGGCATACCATTATAAGAAGGTAGAAAGAGAGAAGAGCAAATGAAGGAGGTATACGGTACTGTCGCTGCAACACCGTATTGAGCAAGGGTCTTCCCAGGTCACCTGACCCTAGCTTGGGTCACTCTAGTTGAAAAACACTGCTCTGTACACACATTATTTATTTATCATGTAAATAAATGATACTGTATTAGGTATGACAACGATAAACTACAGCACTTCCCTTCCATACGAGGACCTCTCAAGACAGGCCAAATATAAAAGCAAGTGGCTCTCCTATAATATAAACATGAGCAATGTTACACTATGTATCTAATCTGAGAGAATTCTACTAATGTAACCCTCCACAGAAACACTGTATGTATAGAATACCGTACGTACTTAATTCATTCATCACATCACAGTTACTACTTACTCTCTCTCTCTCTCTCTCACACACACACACAGTCAGATTGTCAGGAAGTGGAATAGTCTGGGAAGTGATGTAGTGGAGGCAGGATCCATACATAGCTTTAAGAAGAGGTATGATAAAGCTCATGGAGCAGGAAGTGACCTAGTAGCGATCAGTGAAGAGGCGGGGCCAGGAGCTGTGAATCGACCCCTGCAACTAAAACTAGGCGAGTACACACACAAGTGATAACGACATATAAGGGGACATGATTACGACTTGTAAGATACCGAGAGGAATTGACAAGGTGGACAGAGACAGGATGTTCCAGAGATGGGACACAGCAACATGGGGTCACAATTGGAAGTTGAAGACCCAGATGAGCCACAGGGATGTTAGGAAGTATTTCTTCAGTCGTAGAGTTGTCAGAAGTGGAATATAGTCTGAAAAGCGATTAGTGGAGGCAGGATCCATACATAGCTTTAAGAAGAGGTATGACAAAGCTCATGGAGCAGTGTGTGGACCTAGTAGCGACCAGTGAAGAGGTGGGGCCAGGAGCTATGACTTGGCCCCTGCAATCACAATTAGGCGAGTACAATTAGTTGAGTGCATGTACACATACATGCACACACTGTGACTCATGCTCTCAGGTTATAAACAAAATACATACAGTACAGTACTTTATACAGTACTGTGTTGTATTTACTATAGCTACTGAATTTGTAAAACAAAATGGCAAATATTTTGTTATTATGTATATTCATACTCTCAGTAGATTATTACCTGAGGGCAATGTATGATGCAGAGAATTCACAGTTTGGAGATTATTCAGAGAATTTTTCAGAGGGCTGAGGAGAGACTGTTGAGGTGGTTTGGGCATTTAGAGAATGGACAAAAATAGGATGACTTGGAGGGTGTATAAATCTGTAGTGGAGGGAAGGCAGGGTAAGGGTCGCCCTAGGGAAAGTTGGAGGGAAGGCGTAAAGGTTTTGTGCGCAAGGGGCTTGGACATCCAGCAGGCATGTGTATGTTAGATAGGAGTGGAAGCAAATGTTTTTTGGGACTTGACAAGCTGTTGGATTGTGAGCAAGGTAATATTTAGTGAAGAGATTCAGGGAAACTGGTTAGCCACACTTGTCCTAAAGTGGGAAGTACATACAGTGCCTGCACTCTGAAGGAGGGGTGGGGATATTTGCAGTTTAGAAGGGCATCTAAAATGTAGAATCTGCATGCCTCCAGCAAGATAATGATAGACTGAAAGATGGTGAAAGTGTTTCTACTTTTTCAGGTCTCCCTATCTTAGTGGGAGACGACCAACGCGTTAAGAAAAATAAAAAAAAATTGCTGTCTGGGTCATTGAGCACTACTCTTAGCAAAAAAAAAAAAAACAGCTGCCATAATCTGCTCAAAAATAAACTGCACCTAACATGTCCTTTTTTCTTAATATCACAAACAATGTAGTAAGGAGCAGTAACTAGCTTAAATGGGAATATAGATACAAATGTTTGATAAAACACATTACTGTCTTCACACATACACACAAGAATATCACAAATTTTGACATTTAATGTGTAAGGTGTATCATTATAGCTGGTTACCATACACACACAATACTTTTACCCTGTACCCTGTATCTACAACAGCTTATAAATATAAAACAAAGCACTTATGGTTTTTGATCCTTGCCAACATTCCAGTAGAGAAATTAAGTAAAATTCCTGTCATAAAAAGACTACTGTATTATTTTACTGTGGCAAATACAATATTTATTCTAATTTTGGATAAGATAGAAAAATATAAAAGACAATTTATTAAAAAAAAAAAAAAGTTCTTAGAATGCTATATACAAAACAGATATATATTCACAATGCAATCAACAAATTTTTAATATAAATTATACAAACTGAGTTAATTTTTCCCAGAATCTCACAAGTATATAAATAAGATGACAAAATAAAAATATGAGCTTTAACAGATTTTAAGTAATCAGCAAGTGTAGTGAGCATCAGCATAGTCTCCTCTGACAATTCTCTCATCAATAATATTTTTATTATTAAAATTACAACACTTGAAAACAAGCAGCTTGTCACACATGAGAGCTCTGTCTGTCTAGTTTCAAATCATTTATGCATTTTTATGTATAATATAATGTTCAGACAAATTTTAATTAACAATATTTTATTATTACATTCATGGGGAGTATGTTAAATCCACTGGGGTCATACAGCACCTGGGTGGAATGAGAGGCATTTAGGTTAATCTAAGAACAGGGAGGAGAGGTTCAACTCCTTGAATCATTCACTAAAATATTTAGACAGGGTAAATCTGACACATTGATTTGATTTTTTACACACACACACACACACACACTCACAGACAGACAGAAAAAACAAACAAACAGAGAGGGTGAGTGAGTCTCTAGAAGAAATGTGCATAAAACGTAAATAGAACATAATACGTACAGTGGTCCAAGTCAGACCGAAACGTCGTCGTAAGCTCCTCTCTTTTTTATATGTGCGGGTTGTGTGTGTATTGTTCCAGTCACGGTATTGTGCCTTTTTTTGTTATTTACAGTATAATATTGTAAGTGCTTTTGTAAGTGTATTTTTGGGGGTCTGAAATGGACTAACCTACTTGACATTATTTCTTAAGGGAGTAAATTCGTTCGGTAATGGCACTTGAGCAAGCTTCTGGAATGAATTTTGCTCGTTACTCGGGGGTCCACTGTACAGTGGTACCTAGAGTTACGATGGTCCCCAAAATCGCCCTTTTATGTAAGTTTATTTTTTTAAATGCTTTTGTAAGTATATTTTTGGGGGTGTAAAAGAACTAGTCTATTTTACATTATTCCTTATGGGGATAAATTCGTTTGGTAATGGCACTTGAACAGCATTCTCGAACGAAAAAATATCGTAACTCGAGGTACCACTGTATGTTCTAAATAAAAAATGAGATATCCAATATGGTATAAGCAATCTTTTCTAGAATACAGTACTGTATTTAGTAATTTTTAAAAATGTTACACTTCGCATTCATTAACAAATATTCATTTTAATATGACGACTTTGTGAGGAAGAAGAGTGCAGTACACACCATTCACCTTGGTACATGTGTAAGCAATATATTCACAAGTATGGTAATTGTTTTCTCAGAAAACTTTACAGTTTATTTATTGAAGTTTCATCTCATTTCATGAAAAATTTCAGTTAACCAAACTTGAAAGCATGTTCATGAGATACAAAAGTTTACCTGTCATCTAACATCTTCACAAAAAAGAAATATTTACCCATCAACTTTTATGTTCATGAACCAGAAAGAGCAGCAAGCTTGCCAGTGTTAAATGTTTAACAGCCAACTGTTTCACACACGACAGGAGAGTAGTAACTCCCTGGGTAATTGCTCTCTACCATCCATTGATCAGTTTGTTTCTGGATAAAGACTTGATGGGGGATACGATCAATGCCCACTAAAGATGGAAATACCACTGACATCAACTGAAGACAAGGGATACTATATGCATCCATTAGATGGGGATACCACTTACACTCGCTACAGAAACTGGGAACACACACACCCGCTACAAATGAGGACACTACATACATCCACACACATGTCAGCAACATGCATTTCTTAACAGTGTAAGATTAAATTATGTCAATTTTAGTTTTTGCATTTACTGAAAAAATTGGAGTAACAAAAATAAAGTCTCAAAAGTTACAACATTCACTGCTGTTGCGTTGTGACAGGTCTGTCGCAGTACTGCTCAACACAATAACATCTAGGGATGGAGAGAAGTGGCATAAAATGCTGACACCATGAAAAAAAAAAAAAAAAGACATCAGTGCAGTATAATGCGATCCTTTATTGACAATGTGTCGCCCATGCAGTGGACTTTTTCAAGTGATGAACAAACTTGAGAAAGCCCAATGCATAAGTCAAATGTTGTCAATAAAGGATCACTACTGCATTTATGTACAGTATCTTTTCCACTTATTTAAAGAATTGGTTTTGATATACAATTTTTGAAACTAAAAAACTTTTAAATATTTTTAAAAATTTGTTTGTGATCATGAGTTTCTTTAGCAATGGAATTTGACTTATGTTGCATGTGATCAGAGCAACAATTGTTGAGGTAGTGCAAATGAACAGTGCTTGAGGTACAAAACATTAATTCTGTTGTCATGTTTAATTTATTTTTGTGTTGTGTTTGGACCACAGTAATGCTGAAGCCAACAGTGGCCGCATCTAGGCAAGGGTTAGAACCTGTACTAAACGTACAGGACAACAATGGACGATTTTGATGTCAGTGACATAATCCTTGTGAATACAGTGGTACCCCGGATTTTGTACAGCTCCCAACTAGAACAATTATGTAAGTGTACAGTATTTTTGTAAGTGCTTTTGTAAATGTATTTTTGGGGGTCTGAAACGGACTAATCTAATTTACAATTGTCCTTATGGGAACAAATTCGTTTGGTAATGGCACTCGAACAGCCTTCTGGAATGAATTATTGATAAAATCCGGGGTACCACTGTACTTGGTTCTCAATAATAATCACGTATGTGGCAAGCCCAAAACTTAAGTTACCCATACACAACATTAACCAAAAGGAATCAAATGTTTAGGTATATATTATTATAGCATTATTCTTGAGGAAAATGATAAACCCGTGGGGATCGTGCTGCACCTTGGAAATGGGATGTAATTAAGTTTGATCCATGGAATAGAATGATAGCTGTAGTTCCTTGGATCAAGAGCCCTTCACCAGCACCAAGGCTTAAGTAGTACACACAAACTCAAATTAACACTCTTTGAGATAAAACACTAAGACTAATACCAGTACATATAGGCATGGTACACAAGTTTATCATCCAAACAGAAAAATATAATAAACACTAGTCATTGGTACAAGTTTACCCACATGGATTCAATATTATTATATACATGGAAGAAGCAATGAACCAGATGTCATAAAGCACCCAGGAAATGGAAGGAAATCAAGTTTGATCTGATGAAGGTAAGGGTAGTCCAGTTACAGGGAGACAATAAAACAGTAGGAAAGAGGAGCACTATATATTGCAGCCTACCACTGAGGTCCTTAGAGTGAGGCTGACATTACAGTAGGCAAGATCACTGTATGTTTCAGCCTACCACCAAGGTCCTCAGAGTGAAACTGATATATAAAGTGCAGTATCACTCTTAACTTCTGCATTATTGTCTCCATGTGGGTTAGTTTCTACCAGTATTCATTATATGCATGATAAAGTAACTATGTTTTGTGTGTATAACTAGTAACGATGTAATGAACACTTATTGATAGAAAACAAAGTTGGTCTGTATATTTCAACCTCCAATTGAAGTCTTCAACAGAGAACTGAAGAGGACTCCAGTTGGGGTCAAAATATACAATCAACCTTGTTTTCCATATTTCTATTGTCAAGTGGGTTACTACTTTAATTTGTGTGTTTGAAGGAAATCTAGTGGAGTGAAGAACATGTTTCCCAATTGATCACATTCACGCCATATGCAAACCAATACAGTCACTTCATCTGCAAACCCGAGATATGTAGAACACATTAGTTAACCCAACTGTGGTGTGCACAGTATCTGCAAACAATACACTGATATTTGCCAACTCATGGTATAATGTCTGTAAGGTGATGAGAGTATCAAATAAGTTAAGTAAAGAAAAATTGGATATCACATTGGAGGGAGGGAGTATGGAAGAAGTGATGTGTTCAGATATTTGGGAGTAGACTTGTCAGTGGATGGGATTATGAAGGATCAGGTAAATCATAGAACTGATGAAGAAAAAAGGGTGGGTAGTGCATCAAGGTATCTGTAGAGACAAAGAACATTATCCATGGAGGCAAAAAAAGGAATGTATGAGAGTATAGTGGTACCAACACTCTTATATGGGTGTGAAGCATGGGTTGTGAATGCTGCAGTGAGGAGGAGGCTGGAGGCAGTGGAGATGATGTGTCTAAGGGCAATGTGTGGTGTAAATATTATTCAGAAAATTCATAATGGGGAAATTAGGAGGACGTGTAGTTACTAAAAGTATTATTCAGAGGGCTGAGGATGGGTTTCTTAAGTGATTTGGTCATTTAGAGAGGATGGAACAAAATAGGATGACTTGGAGTGTGTATAAATCTGTAGAAAAGGGGTAGGGGGTCATCCTAGGAAAGGATGGAGGGAGGGGGTAAAAGAGGTTTTATGTGCAAGGGGCTTGGACATACAGTCAGCATGTGTGAGCATGTTACATAAGAGTGAATAGAGACAAATGGTTTTTATGACTTGATGAGCTGTTGGAGTGTGAGCAGGATAATATTTTGTGAAGGGATTCAGGGAAACTGGTTAGCTGAACTTAAGTCGAGGTGGTGGGAAGTACAATGCCTGCACTTTCAAGGAGGGCTTTGGGATATTGGCTGTTTGAAGTGACATCTGAACTGTTGTATCTGAGTGCCTCTGCGAAGGCAAAGACAATGATTATGTGTGAATGATGGTGAACGTGTTGAATGATGGTGAAAGTGCTGAATGATGGTGAAAATGTTTCTTCTTTTTTGAGTCGCCCTGCCTCGGTGGGAGACGGCTGTCATATTAAAAAATAAAGCAATTTTTTAGTATATGTACCAGTAATTTAAGCAGGAATAGCTAAGAGGCTACAGATGAAATTTGAGAAAAATGACATTGAAGGGATACTAGGAAAGTTTTCTTTACAGTGATGGAAAAACTGAATAAATTGAAGGTAGTAGTACTACAACCATTGGAAATTAAAAAAAAAAATTATATGATAACATATTAAAGAAGCCAGGACACCACAAGCAGAGCTTTTTGTGTAGCTACGAAAAGGTAAGTACACACTGTTTGCCAGTCAGGTTTCTTTCATAGTCATTTTGCATCTCAGTCAAACAACATAGTCATATCAATAACTCAGCTTTTATGACAGGTATTAATAATGTAGATACAGTAGTGCCTGCACTCTGGCAAGATGAGGATGTTGCAGTTGCAAAAGTTAAACTGTGATGTCATCACACTTCTGGAAAAAGTTATTGAATAAGTGATAGTGATTGTCTTTCCTTCCTTGGGTCATCCTGCCTTACTGAGATACAGCTCATGTCAAGAACAAACATTTAATAAGCAACATACAACAGTGATAAAACAACCCATTTAGATTTTTTTTAACAGCCTTGACACTAAATACTTTTTGTACAATTCAGTGCTTGTGATCAAGAAGCATAACACCACGTAACATTTGTTAAATTATTATAATCATAACAAAGTGCTAAAAATCTCATACAATGGAAAGGGGAGAAACAAAAATCATCACACTACATAAGGAATGTAATGTGACACAAGATGTAGGAGTTGGTTAAAAAAAATCCTGCAGATTGTATAAAATGACACTTTCACCATCACTCATACATAATCACTGTCTTTGCAGAGGCGCTCAGATACGACAGTTTAGAAGTCCCTCCAAACTGCCAATATCCTAAACCCCTCCTTTAAAGTGCAGGCATTGTACTTCTCATTCCCAGGACTCAAGTCCAGCTAACCGGTTTCCCTGTATCCCTCCACAAAATATTACCCTGCTCACACTCCAACAGCTCGTTAAAATATTCTCTATATTTAGCTTAATTCATATATAATACGTATTCATTCAGTTAGAATGCCTTCTGTTGGCACTTCAGCACACCAAGTCACTGAGAGTATTTTATCAAAATCAAAACAATTCTTAAAATGACTTAAATTATTTAAAGAAAACATGCCTATTATTATTATTATTATTATTATTATAATCAAATAGAAGCACTAGAAAACATGCCTAATTGGCAACTTATTAGAAAATGCATTATAAGAAACCACTGCTTTTATTTTAATTCTGTAGATAAAATATATCTTATGTTAAAATTCACAATAATAAGAGTGAAAAATTTCCTACACTCCTTAAAGTGAAGTTGTAATTATATTCACGGGAAGATGCTGAACTCAGGGATTGCATAATTATTGTTGATCTATGAGAGGAAACAACAGCTTCAATTACACTTAGACTGCAAGTCTTTCAAGGCACCATTTTAAATGTCTTAGTGATTTTGAACCATATTTCTATGCACCACCACGACAGAGTGTAGGGTAAAAAGGTTATTTGTGGCTTCTATTAGGACATGCACTCCATTTTGAACAATATTATATTATACTGTACTGTAGTGTATTTATATGAGCAATAAACCCATGTGGGTCATTCAGCACAGGTGGCTGAGGCTCGATATTTTGTCTGCTAATAACCCAGCCAGATACGCTACCCTTGCAGTCAGGCTTCCCCCATGCAACAATGTATTAATGGAGTCCAATGTATTTTTTAATGCATGGAAACATTAGCAGCATGTAACATTCAGATATTTGCTTTTTAAATATTTTTATTAAGTGCAATATTTGCAGGGCTCCCATCCATATTTAAGAATGTCATTCAACAAAAATATGGCCTTCAATGTAAAAATATTACATTCATGTAGTTTCTAAATAAGCTCTTTAGTTGCTATTTTTTGCAACAATGTGTGCTGGTGATCAAACAGTAACATTATCAGGAAGAATCATGTATCTGGAACAACTTACACCTAATCCACTAACAGGTGAAACTATATGACCTGATAATGACCCAAAACGCTGTCTTAGTTTTACCTTCAATTTCTAGGTTAGTCATGAATAACATTAAAAAAATAAATAAATAGCCACACCACAGAAACTACTAGTGGAAGTTCAGTCCTGAGAAAACCTGCAAAGTCCAAAAAACACAATGATCCCTAGTGTCCTGCTGTGAGATGCATCACATACCATGATTATGAAAGCTGCAAAACACTTGCACAGTACAATAAGATCACAGCCAGCAGTGTATTACTAAGGTGACTTAATTTGTACCCAAGCAAATTGTTAATCAACTCGTTATTACGTATACTTTAAAAATAAATAATAATAATGTTATATGGTATGTGGGTTCTATGGAGAACACCCATCAAGTCTACCAGAGAGAGCACCCAAAGAACAAACTGCATGACAGTGGTTTGATTATTTGGAAACAGGACAGGTGTCTCCAGACATAGTGGAATATGGTGTAATAGGTGTAAATACTGACACATGGCTTAGCATGCCACTGAAGAGGAAATAGATCCACTGGTCTTTGCAATTCCAAATGCACTACCAACACAGTATGGTCTGGTTGCCACAAGGTATGCACTTCCGCATGTAGCACCCTTCTGACCCTTTGTGATCACCAAAGTGTACATCATTCACACTGTTCATTCATTAACATTTTATCCATCCACAGTGAAATTTATTTATTCAACAATAATACAGTTTGATCATCCACACTGCTTATAGCTATCACTTGAGTTCATGCACTCACATGGCATTATTTTACTGCTTCACTAAGATTTATAATGCTATGCAAGCAGCTACATTACATCTTTTATTACCCCTCTTGAGTAACAAACTTATTAATCCCCTCATAACTTGTTTGCCACACTACCGGTTTTTCAGCAGATTAAATCAAAAGGAGGTTTTCCTCAGACACAGACTAACACTGGCAGCTAATCTCTCTCATAAATATGAACACTGGTGTTAGGAAGACAGCATGTTGCAAAGAACACACATCAACTTGGTTTTGAACAAGACTTTACAAGCCATTGCATTTATTGGGACAAAAAAGTGTACTAGTTTATGAAAAGATGGTAGAGGAAGAAGAGTTTGTGCTATTTGTAATCATATACAAATAATAAAACAAGATAGCTCCCTGTTCATTTCAGCCTCACACTTGTGCAGTGTAGACATCAGCAGTCTCCTGTAGAGGACTTTATTGTGAGGTCAAAATATATAGTACTAAGTTTGCCTTGTTTGTCTCCATGTTTGTGCCACTGACCAGTGATTATTACTTTTGTGTCTGATACACAATTAAATTCAGATACGAGGAGAAACTTACAGAAATGTGTTAGAGAATATACTAAATATATTAATGTTGGTGAGGACTTAAGATAATTCTTCAGAAATTTTTTTTTTTTTTAGGTTTTAGGGCATGAAGTAGCTGCAGCAGCAATGTTGTGTGTCATGTCCATGGCATCAAATAACAGGATTATTAAAGAGTGAATCCAATAGTCATTAAAATAAGTGTTGTGCATAGTACTGCATTTTTTTTTAACACTTCGGCTGTTTCCCACCAAGGCAGGGTGACCCCCCCCCAAAAAAACAAAAAGAAAAAACTTTCACCATAACTCATTCATAATCACTGTCTTTGTAGAGGCACTCAGATATGACAGTTTAGACGTCCCTCCAAACTGCCAATATCCCAAACCCCTCCTTTAAAGTGCAGGCATTGTACTTCCCATTTCCAGGATTCAAATTCCTACAATTTCCTGCCAATAACTGGCTTTATTTGAGAAAAAGAGTACAAAAGTTGAAAATGATTATGAAACAAAGTAATTTGCATGAATTTTTTTGTGAACATTAAGTGTGCTGGTTAGAGTTTGAGGTATATATTGAAGTTTTAATGCTCAAAATTGCAAATGCAGTTTTAGTAGAGTAGAGTTTGTTGGTGAAGGGAGATAGGCAAGCAGTAACTAATACCTGCAATGTAGACTTTTTCAGATGTTTTGCCAAATATATGTACATACATTCTTCTTTTTCTTTTTAGTAAGCTATACAGGAAAAGGGGTTACTAGCTCATTGTTCCCGGCATTTTAGTTGACTTTTACAACACGCATGGCTTTTTGGGTCACCCTGCCTCGGTGGGAGACGGCCGACTTGTTGAAAAAAAAAAAAAAATGTACATACATGATTAGAAAACAATACCTTAGGTTCAAAGCCTATCTACTGCATGTCACCTTTATACCACCAGTTAAGAAAACTTTAATCACAAAAATAGGATTAAAATAAACTTTGTATATATATACACACCAAGATGTATGGTGTATGAACTCCTCTAGCAACTGGAGTAGAGAGAAATATGATAATTAGCTGTGAGTCAGTTTATGTGATTACTGAATATTAATTCAGGTCACAGCTTCCACTGAAAGTATGAGGCACCTCACATCTGCATCTCAGTAAGACACAAAGTATGAGGCACTTCACAGCAACCATATAAGGAAATCACAAGGAGAAAAAGTATTCTTAACCCTTTCAGGGTCGAGACCCCGATTCTTAACTCTCTCTCAGGGTCTAAACATTTTCGGAAAAAAAAAAAAAAAAAAAATTTCTTATGAAATGATAGAGAATCTTTTTCCGATCATAACGCCACCAAAATTATGAAATTTGATCGAAAACTAACGGAATTATGCTCTCGCGAAGTTAGTGGTATCGATGCTATTTACGCATCGGCGATTTCGCCGACTTTGAGCCCTATTTTCGGCAAATTCCAATGTTTCAGTCTACTACAATTATAGCTATTTCGCTAGAACTCTATTTCTTCTATCGATTGAGTACAAGAAACTGCCAATTTACCGATTTCAACTACCCAATAAGGTGGTCAGAAATTGGCAATTTGTCCAATTTCACACAAATTTCAAAATAGGGTCCAGAATAAACGAGACAGACATTCCTGGCACTCAAATAACATTTTATCTGTCCATTAGTCACGTTTCCAGGCTCCTCTTACATTACTTTTGCTTTCCATTTTGAATTTTTATTCTCACAATAAATTGAAGATTTATTATTATGTATACTACTGCATCATTGCAAAAACGGTATAAATGACATCAGCACACTTGTGCAAGAATATTAGAGTCGCCAGTTGATGTGTATTGTACGTGTGGCGTGATTTGTTTACTCTTGAACATCGCCAAAAATCGAACATTTTCGCTACTTTGCGCTCAATTTCTAGGTACTTGTCATTGAGAAACCGATCACAATTATCTCTATTTCTCTAATATATCTTCCATTCTATCAAATGAGACCAAGAAAACGAGAATATAATCATAAATACCATACGAAAATAGACTGCAAAGTCGCTGTTTTAAACTAAAAATACGGTCAGTTTTTTTTCCTCATTATGCACTGTGTGGTGCAGGATTTTTTTTATACTGCGCACACTGACCGCACAGACCCATTCTCTGATATCTAGGCCTACCAGCCTGTTTCTGCTTGATTTGAGGGCGCTAGAATTTAGGCGTACTAGTACGTCAAACGCCCTGGCATGTAAGCCGTACTAGTACGTCAAAAACCCTCAAAGGGTTAATGAAAAGGTTGAAAATTAGTAAATTTACATGAAGTATTAATTTTGTGCTGTTCACTCAGCACGGAGTGGTGAAGGCTTGATCCTCTGTTCACTAATCACAAGACAAACTACTCTCGCAGCCAGATTACTGATCAAATAGGCAAGTGGATCAAATTTAAGAGCAAGAGGTGCTACAGTAACAAAAGATTTAGATAATTAGAGAAAAGAAATGGGAGACAAGAGCTAACACACCTGTTGAACATAGTGTGGGGGAGGGGCTGTGGAAGGTTTGGAGAATTTTGTGCACCGGACCTAACACAGAAGCAAGGCAATGCACTGTAGCCAGTTTTTGTGAACAGTCTTCTAAATGAATGAATATGCCATCACTTATAAGGGCGAGTCAGGTACAGGATATATATATATATATAGATCACACACATACAGACAGACAGACAGACAGACAGACACACACACACACATACACACACACAGGTGCTATTGCAGTATGATTGTTACACAAATTTTTATTTCATGCTTCCTTATCCTTAAATTATTTAAAAAATAGGTGGGAGTGAACCAGATTATCATCATCAAGGTTTGACAATAATGAGAACACATTTGCTGGCATTTAAAAAGATCATTTGTCATCACTTTATTTTTCGAATATTTGCAAACATGTTATCATTGATGAATAATCAACAGTTTCATGTTAGTTACAAATAAACTGTAATATATAGGACCCAACCATAAAAAATATACTTGTTTCCACTATGAAGGTGGGAGAAAACTCTACGACAGATATTTACTGCCCATGAAAAGCATATCCCATCAGTTACTTTAACATTTACATATGAACTTGTGTGAAAGACATGCACAAAAATTTCAAAGAAAAATAAAATCATACCAACAGCATCTGAGTGTGAAAACAAGTAATTTTTTTTACTTTCTTGGCCCAGTAAATGTCAGCACTTTTACACGTTTAAAACACACAAGATAACTTTACACAAACACGGATTCCAGGAAAACTGACAATAGGCAGTACAGGTAATTACTAATTAAACTTAAAACCTTACTTATGAAATGTCTTACAAAGTTTCAAAGATTCTAATATTAACCTAAGTTCAGTATAATCTGCATTGGCATAATTTCTAGAACTAAGGTCACCCTGCAGCTACTTCTTTTTGTTCACCCAGCTGCTAGTTTTAACATTCTCATCTGAGAGAAACAATTTTAGTTGTGTTTATTTCTAGTTTCTCAAAATAAAAGAAAAAATAGAAGCAAGTCACAGACTTGTCCTACAAAGGAAATGTATCACAGTTTATAAAAAAATTAAAATTCCCATATTTACTGGGAAGATTCTGCATGGGCCACCCTAGGAAAGTTATTTACAGCACTAAAGAGGCCGAGGAATGCAAATTCCGACATGCTACATTGCAACCATTCATTCCCAGCTTATACTCACTCGTCACCTTTTATGTACGCATTCCCCAGGAACAGAGACAACACAATGCCAACGCCAACAACCAAGACATACAGTACCAGGACAGTCCCACTACCTTCTGCAAAGTCCTAATCAGCCAGGCTGTGATGGCTATGTGGGCTTGTCGATGACTAACAGTAACAACCTGGTTGACCAGCCCATCAACAAGGAAGCCTAGCCACTGGTTGGGCTGCCAAGGCAGTTGAACCCTTGAATCCGGTCATAGGAATGTCTCAAGTAGCAGGCAGTTCAGCCCCGGCCGCTATGTGCCTCATAAGTCTATGAATTTAACCTTAAATTTAAAACTAGCTCTTTTATCTCTAACACAAAAATTGGAAAAATTTATGTAATTTACTTCAAAGCTAATGCCTAATTTTTTTAAACTTTTTGTTAGCCAGTGACAAAACAGAGAAATAATAGCGAGTGTGTGCTCATTCTCACTTTCTCATTCTCTCATGCACTAACCTCTAATCATGTCTATGAATGGTAATTCTAAATCAAAATAACCACTTGAAATTCATTTAGGCTCATCAAGAATACTCATTTTCAAGAAATGGCAAGTTGTGAAATGCTTACTTACACCAGAGGTAACAGAGTGAAGGAAATGAAACAAGTCCAATATGAACTCGATATATCCCCGTAATTTTAAGAACACAAGCATGACAAGTAGACTTAACTAATGACGATGGATGTGATTATGTACATATTGCTGAGCTTACTGCTAACCCTTTGTGTTAACTTTGGTGAAGCTATCTTGTCACTCATATCTAACAAATCAATGCACTACACTACCTGCAAATACAGTTTAAAATAAAGTAAGATTACATGGAAATGCCTGTTATGTAACTAATTTTTATGTAAGTGCATACTGTACATTACTATCATATTTCAAGTCAGATATGAAACAAACTTGCACTGCCAATACAGTTGCCAGGTGGGGTTGACTTGATAATGAAGTGACAACGTATGCACACTTGAAAATGGCGATGTTAGCTACTGTGGGATGAAGTGTTAGGATGAAGACGATGAATCTGAATTGTCATCCTTGGTCCTGCACTTGAGGGACTCAAGGTACTCCTGCTGACTAGCTGCCAGTACCTGGGCAAGGATGTCAGCCTCAGCATTGGAGTATTCTGTCAGCCCTGAAAAAAAGGTGAGCAAGTTAAAACCTATTTCAATATCTTTCATCAATTAACTTGTACATTCACCTATCAATTTAGGAAGATATTCACATCTTCTGGAAGGTTCTGAAGAGAAGTTGCAAAGGTTGGTGGGAAAAACTGGGAGGGTATTTAAAAGGAAATTTAAAGTGAGCATAGGAAAGAGCAAGGTGATGAGGGTAACACAAAATTTAGGTTATTAAAGATTGGATATCAGTTTGGAAGGAGGGAATATGGAGGAAGTGAATATGTTCAGATATCTGGTAGTAGGTTGATAGACAGCAACCACCCAGGGAGGCACTACCGTCCTGTTAAGCAAGTGTCAAACGGAAACCTGTAATTGTTTTACATGATGGTAGGATTGCTGGTGCCTTTTTTCTGTCTCAAACATGCAAGATTTCAGGTACGCCTTGCTACTTTTACTTACGCTTAGGTCACACTACACATGCATGTACAAGCATATATAGTATATACGTACACACCCCTCTGGGTTTTCTTCTATTTTTTTTACTAGTTCTTGTTCTTTTCCTCTTATCTCCATGGGGAAATGGAACAGAATTCTTCCTCTGTAAGCCATGCGTGTCATAAGAGGCGACTAAAATACCAGGATCAAGGGGCTAGTAACCCCTTCTCCTGTATATATTACTAAATGTAAAAGGAGAAACTTTCGTTTTTCCTTTTGAGCCACCCCGCCTCGGAGGGATATGGCCAGTGCGTTGAAAGAAAGATCTGGTAGTAGGTTGGTAGACAGCAATCACCAAGGGAGGCACTACCGTCCTGCCAAGCAAGTGTCAAACGGAAACCTGTAATTGTTTTACATGATGGTAGGATTGCTGGTGTCTTTTTCTGGCTCAAACATGCAGAATAACAGGTATATCTTGTTAAATAACAAGACGTTTACCTGCGGGGTCCATAAATAACAAAAAAGGCACAATACCGTGACTGGAACAATACACACACAACCCGCACATTTAAAAGGAGAGGAGCTTCCACCTGTCCTTCGTGTTAGTGTGACTTTGTAAATGGTCCAAGTCGGACTGAAACGTCGTCGTAAGCTCCTCTCCGTTTATATGTGCGGGTTGTGTGTGTATATCTTGTTACTTCTACTTACACTGAGGTCACACTACACATGCATGTACATGCATATATATATATATACAGTGGAACCCCGAGTAACATAAAAACTTCATTCCAGAAGCCTGCTCAAGTGCCATTACTGAAGGAATTTACTCCCTTAAGAAATAATGTCATGTAGGTTAGTCTATTTCAGACCCCCAAAAATACACTTCCACAAGCACTTACAATATTATACTTATATAATTGTACGATTTCCGGGGTGTTCATTACTCGGGTTTCCACCGTATATATTTTTTTTTATTAACAGATCGGCCGATTCCCACCAAGGCAGGGTGGCCCGAAAAAGAAAAACTTTCATCGTCATTCACTCCATCACTGTCTTGCCAGAGGGGTGCTTTACACTACAGTTATAAAACTGCAACATTAACACCCCTCCTTCAGAGTGCAGACACTGTACTTCCCGGCCTGCCGGTTTCCCTGAATCCCTTCATAAATGTTACTTTGCTCACACTCCAACAGCACGTCAAGTATTAAAAACCATTTGTCTCCATTCACTCCTATAAAATACGCTCACACATGCTTGCTGGAAGTCCAAGCCCCTCGCACACAAAACCTCCTTTACCCCCTCCCTCCAACCTTTACTAGGCCGACCCCTACCCCGCCTTCCCTCCACTACAGATTTATACACTTTCAAAGTCATTCTGTCTCGTTCCATTCTCTCTACATGTCCGAACCACCTCAACGACCCCTCCTCAGCTCTCTGGATAATAGTTTTGGTAATCCCGCACCTCCTCCTAATTTCCAAACTCCGAATTCTCTGCATTACATTCACACCACACATTGACCTCAGACATGACATCTCCACTGCCTCCAGCTTTCTCCTCGTTGCAACATTCATCACCCATGCTTCACACCCACATATATATATATACAGTGGACCCTCGGTTTTCGCCGAAAATTCTTTCCAGAATGCTGCTCAAGTGGCATTACCGAACGAATTTACAGTAGATCGTCATTTAGCACAATAGTTACGTTCCTGAAAATGTCGTGTTAGATAATTTCATGTTATATAATTATAAGAACTTATGGGAAAAATAGGGTTACGTTCCTGGGAGTCCCCAAAAAGCCAAACAAGTTTTTTTTAGACCAACAGATCTTACAAAAATAAAAGTGAATATGTAATTGTAGTTCATTATCGTGATGTATTATGTTGTTTTTACTGCTTAAGACTACAAATGTAACAGAAACAATAGTATTTACCTTAAATTGTGGGTGCTGGTGTTTGTGGATGATTGTGAAGAGAGTGGAGAGTTATGCTGTGGCCCTACTGGGCTGAGGTGGATAGTAGAGGTTCTGGAACTGAAGTCGATGGTTGTACTGAGTGTCTAACTTTAAGTCATTCAATCATTCAGTCAGTCAGTAAGTCAGTCAAGTCATTCAGTCATCATTCAGTCAGTCAGTCAGTAAGTCATTCAGTCAGTAAGTCATTCAGTCAGTAAGTCATTCAGTCAATAAGTCATTCAGTCAGTAAGTCATTCAGTCAGTAAGTCATTCAGTCAGTCAAGTCATTCAGTCAGTCAAGTCATTCAGTCAGTCAAGTCATTCAGTCAGTAAGTCAAGTCATTCAGTCAGTAAGTCAAGTCATTCAGTCAGTAAGTCAAGTCATTCAGTCAGTAAGTCAAGTCATTCAGTCAGTAAGTCAAGTCATTCAGTCAGTAAGTCAAGTCATTCAGTCAGTCAAGTCATTCAGTCAGTCAAGTCATTCAGTCAGTCAAGTCATTCAGTCAGTCAAGTCATTCAGTCAGTAAGTCAAGTCATTCAGTCATTTCAAGTCATTCAGTCGTAAGTCAAGTCATTCAGTCAGTAAGTCAAGTCATTCAGTCAGTAAGTCAAGTCATTCAGTCAGTCAGTCAAGTCATTCAGTCAGTCAAGTCATCATCAGTCAGTCAAGTCATCAGTCAGTCAGCTCAAGTCATTCAGTCAGTCAAGTCATCAGTCAGTCAGTCAAGTCATTCAGTCAGTCAGTCAAGTCATTCAGTCAGTCAAGTCATTCCAGTCAGTCAAGTCATTCAGTCAGTCAAGTCATTCAGTCAGTCAGTCATTCAGTCAGGTCTAGCAGTCATTCAGCTCAGTCAAGTCATTCAGTCAGTCAAGTCATTCAGTCAGTCAAGTCATTCAGTCAGTCAAGTCATTCAGTCAGTCAAGTCATTCAGTCAGTCAAGTCATTCAGTCAGTCAAGTCATTCAGTCAGTCAAGTCATTCAGTCAGTCAGTCACACAAACTTATGTTTACCTCTTTATATGTGTACAAAGTAACACTTCATTACAGCCACAGGTTATGTCTTGTCTAATATCTTTTTCTTCGTTAATTCTAAGACTTAAATGCTTATACATTTTCTTGCCACTTTGAGCAACATTTTGATTGCTTGGCAGATACAAGATATATTAATTAAAAGATCAAAACACAATTCACTCTCTCTCATTCTTCACAAACACAGCTGGCTTGTAGCAGAGGACTTTTTTTTGACGCATATGAAATACATATGAATGGTGGGATGGTGGTGTCCGGGGTGGCTGGGGAAGGCCGGTGGTGTCCGCTGAACAACAACAAGGCTGCTTGTGGGAATGGTTATTTGTTATTCCTTCCCGCAAACTGTAAATAAGTTTATTCAGGTATACACAGATACAGTTACGAAGATTATCATACATAGCAGCATATGTGTAGAGAACCTAGGATAACCCAAAAAAGTCAGAGTGACTTATTTCCATTCTGTCTGACTTTTTTTGGGTTATCCTAGGTTCTCTACACATATGCTGCTATGTATGATAATCAATGTAACTGTACTTACCTAATTGTGGTTGCAGGGGTCGAGACTCAGCTCCTGGCCCCGTGTATCTAAATAAACTTACTTACAGTTTGCGGGAAGGAAAACCAAATTCCATTTTCCTCTAAGCATTGGGGTTACACTTGAAATCACCTGATGCATTACCGAAAAGGAGCAAGGTGAAGCGATTCTTTGCTGTCTTGAAGCCTGGTGCACTTTTCTCTTGCTTGTTGGCATTTTCTTCCAGAAAACACTTCTCTCGTCAGCATTAAACACTTGATGTGGCTCATAGCCACCCTCAGTAGGACCCCCACTGACTCAATGGTTTAACCCACCGCGGGCTACCGTGCGTTCAAAATTTTTTTCCACTCCCGTGAACCGTGTAATATCATTTTTACGTCGTGTTAGATAATAATGTGCTGCAATTCTTCAATCGTGCAATACCCGTAACGTGTAACATAATCTTGTGCTAAATGACGGTCTACTGTACTTCCTTAAGAAATAATGTCACGTAGGTTAGTCTATTTCAGACCCCCAAAAATACACTTGCAAAAGCACTTACGAAAATACACTTACATAAATGTTCGAGTTTGGAAATGACCGAAAACCGAGGGACCACTGTATATATATACAGTGGTACCTCGGTTTACGATGGTCCCCAAACTCGCCCTTTTATGTAAGTTTATTTTTTTAAATGCTTTTGTAAGTGTATTTTTGGGGGTCTAAAAGGACTAGTCTATTTTACATTATTCCTTATGGGGATAAATTCGTTTGGTAATGGCACTTGAACAGCATTCTGGAACGAAAAAATATCGTAAACCGGGGTACCACTGTATTTTTTTTTTTCAACAAGTCGGCCGTCTCCCACCAAGGCAGGGTGACCCAAAAAGAAAGAAAATCCCCAAAAATAAAATACTTTTATCATCATTCAACACTTTCACCTCACTCATAAATAATCACTGTCTTTGCAGAGGCACTCAGATATGACAGCTGAGAATAAGTACCTCCCAACTGTCACTATCCCAGACCCCTCCTTTAAAGTGCAAGCATTGTACTTCCCATTTCCAGGACTCAAGTCCAACTAATCAATTAACTGGTTTCCCTGAATCCCTTCACAAACTATTACCCTGCTCACACTCCAACAGCTCGTCAGGTCCCAAAAACCATTCGTCTCTATTCACTTTCTATCTAACACGCTCACACATGTTTGCTGGAAGTCCAAGCCCCTCGCCCACAAAACCTCCTTTACCCCGTCTCTCCAACATTTTCGAGGACGACCCCTACCCCGCTTTCCTTCCCCTACAGATTTATACTCTCTCCAAGTCATTCTACTTTGATCCATTCTCTCTAAATGACCAAACCACCTCAACAACCCCTCTTCAGTCCTCTGACAAATACTTTTAGTAACTCCACACCTCCTCCTAATTTCCACACTCTGAATTTTCTGCATAATATTTACACCACACATTGCCCTTAGACAGGACATCTCCACTGCCTCCAGCCGCCTCCTCGCTGCAGCATTTGCAACCCATGCTTCACACCCATATAAGAGTGTTGGTACCACTATACTTTCGTACATTCCCTTCTTTGCCACCATGGATAACGTTTTTTGTCTCCACAGATACCTTAACGCACCACTCACCTTTTTTCCTTCATCAATTCTATGGTTAACCTCATCCTTTATAATCCCATCCGCTGACACGTCAACTCTCAAATATCTGAAAACATTTACTTCTTCCATAATCCCTCTCTCCAATGTGATATCCAATTTTTCTTTATTTAAATCGTTTGATACCCTCATCACCTTACTCTTATCTATGTTCACTTTCAACTTTCTACCTTTACACACCCTCCCAAACTTGTCCACTAACCTTTGCAACTTTCCTTTAGAATCTCCCATAAGCACAGTATCATCATCAAAAAGTAACTGTGTCAACTCCCATTTTGCATTTAATTCCTATGTATTGGTAGATAAAAGACTGTTGAGTAGACTTCAGGATGTACATGTTTATAGAGGGGCCACAGATATATCAGATCACTTTTTAGTTATAGCTACAGTGGGAGTAAAAGGTAGATGGGATACAAGGAAAATAGAATCAGTAAGTAAAAGAGAGGTGAAGGTTTATAAACTAAAAGAGGAGGCAGTTAGGGTAAGATATAAACAACTATTGGAGGATAGATGGGCTAGTGAGAGTGTAGGCAATGGGGTCGAAAATGTATGGGGTAGATTTAAAAATGTAGTGTTAGAGTGTTCAGCAGAAGTTTGTGGTTACAGGCGAGTGGGTGCGGGAGGGAAGAGGAGCGATTGGTGGAATGATGATGTAAAGAGAGTAGTAAGGGAGAAAAAGTTAGCATATGAGAGGTTTTTACAAAGTAGAAGTGATGCAAGGAGGGAAGAGTATATGGAGAGAAAAAGAGAGGTTAAAAGAGTGGTGAAGCAATGTAAAAAGAGAGCAGATGAGAGAGTGGGTGAGATGTTATCAGCAAATTTTGTTGAAAATAAGAAAAAGTTTTGGAATGAGATTAATAAGTTGAGGAAGCCTAGAGAACAAATGGATTTGACAGTTAAAAATAGGAGAGGAGAGTTATTAAATGGAGAGTTAGAGGTATCGGGAAGATGGAGAGAATATTTTGAGGATTTGTTAAATGTTGATGAAGACAGGGAAGCTGTGATTTCGTGTGTAGGGCAAGGAGGAATAACATCTTGTAGGAGTGTGGAAGAGCCAGTTGTGGGTGTAGGGGGAAATTCGTGAGGCAGTGGGTAGAATGAAAGGGGTAAGGCAGCTGGGATTGATGGGATAAAGATAGAAATGTTAAAAGCAGGTGGGGATATAATTTTGGAGTGGTTGGTGCTATTATTTAATAAATGTATGGAAGAGGGTAAGGTACCTAGGGATTGGCAGAGAGCGTGTATTGTTCCTTTGTATAAAGGCAAAGGGGACAAAAGAGAGTGCAAAATTATAGGGGAATAAGTCTGTTGAGTGTACCAGGTAAAGTGTATGGTAGAGTTATTATTGAAAGAATTAAGAGTAAAACAGAAAGCAGGATAGCAGATGAACAAGGGGGCTTTAGGAAAGGTAGGGGGTGTGTAGACCAAGTGTTTACAGTGAAACATATAGGTGAACAGTATTTGGATAAGGGTAAAGATGTTTTTGTGGCATTTATGGATTTGGAAAAGGCGTATGATAGGGTAGATAGGGGGGCAATGTGGCAGATGTTGCAGGTGTATGGAATAGGAGGAAGGTTACTGAAAGCAGTGAAGAGTTTTTATGAGGATAGTGAGGCTCAGGTTAGAGTGTGTAGGAGGGAAGGGGACTATTTCCCAGTAAAAGTGGGCCTTAGACAAGGATGTGTGATGTCACCGTGGTTGTTCAATATATTTATAGATGGGGTTGTAAGAGAAGTGAATGCGAGGGTCTTGGCAAGAGGTGTTGGGCTAAAAGATAAAGAAGCAAATACAAAGTGGGAGTTGTCACAGTTGCTTTTGCTGATGACACTGTGCTTTTGGGAGGTTCTGAAGAGAAGCTGCAGAGGTTGGTGGATGAATTTGGTAGGGTGTGTAAAAGAAGAAAATTGAAAGTGAATATAGGAAAGAGTAAGGTGATGAGGATAACAAAAAGAATAGGTGACGAAAGATTGGATATCAGATTGGAGGGAGAGAGTATGGAGGAGGTGAATGTATTCAGATATTTGGGAGTGGACATGTCGGCGGATGGATCTATGAAGGATGAGGTGAATCATAGAATTGATGAGGGGAAAAGGGTGAGTGGAGCACTTCGGAGTCTGTGGAGACAAAGAACCTTGTCCATGGAAGTAAAGAGGGAATGTATGAGAGTATAGTTATACCAACGCTCTTATATGGGTGTGAAGCATGGGTGATGAATGTTGCAACGAGGAGAAGGCTGGAGGCAGTGGAGATGTCATGTCTGAGGTCAATGTGTGGTGTGAATATAATGCAGAGAATTAGGAGTTTGGAAATTAGGAGGAGGTGCGGGATTACCAAAACGATTGTCCAGAGAGCTGAGGAGGGGTTGTTGAGGTGGTTTGGACATGTAGAGAGAATGGAACGAGACAGAGTGACTTCGAGAGTGTATAAATCTGTAGTGGAGGGAAGGCGGGGTAGGGGTCGGCCTAGGAAAGGTTGGAGGGAGGGGTAAAGGAAGTTTTGTGTGCGAGGGCTTGGACTTCCAGCAAGCATGTTGAGCGTATTTGATAGGAGTGAATGGAGGCATATGGTTTTTAATACTCGACGTGCTGTTGGAGTGTGAGCAAAGTAACATTTATGAAGGGATTCAGGGAAACCGGCAGGCCGGACTTGAGTTCTGGAGATGGGAAGTACAGTGCCGGCACTCTGAAGGAGGGGTGTTAATGTTGCAGTTTTATAACTGTAGTGTAAAGCACCCTTCTGGCAAGACAGTGATGGAGTGAATGATGATGAAAGTTTTTCTTTTTCGGGCCACCCTGCCTTGGTGGGAATCGGCCGATGTGTTAAAAAAAAAAAAAAAAAAAAATTTAATCCCACCCCTCTCCCCAACACCCTAGCATTTACTTCTTTTACAACCCCATCTATAAATAAATAACAAAAAGGCACAATACCGTGACTGGAACAATACACACACAACCCGCACATATAAAAGAGAGGAGCTTACGACGACGTTTCGGCCCGACTTGGACCATTTACAAAGTCACACTAACACACAAAGACGGGGGAAGTGGTATTTATAGGCAGGCAGACAGGGTAGGGTACCAGAGAGTGGGGAAATAATGGAGTAAGTAGTGGAAGTGGTAGTAGTAGTAATAGTAGTAGTGGAGACAGTCATGTTCTAGAGGAGCACTGCAATGAGGCTAGCGGCCCGCAAGGGTGGGACGAGAACACAGAGGAAGGAAAGGCGAAAAAAAGGACAAATACCAGGCAAAAGAAAAGAAAGAAAGGAAAACCCATAGGAGAAAAAAAGAAGAAGAGGGAAGAGATGAAAGGGAAGGAATCAGGTTAAGTCACGGGTGTTCTGAAGTTTAGAGCATTTAACAATGTAATGAGAGAGGAAAGCATCAACAGAGACAAAGCCAGGGCTAAGATTCATACAGGGAAAGTTGTGTATAAGGGAGGATTCAACCAGGCGGCGACTATGAAAGTTAGACGTAGGGTAGACAGTTTTAGCAGAAGACCAATCAATAGGATGACTGTGATCTCTGACATGACAGAAAAGAGCATTATTAGTGTCGGCAAGCCTAACACTATTTTTGTGCTCCCTGAGTCTGTCAGAAAGAGATCGGCCAGTTTCTCCGAAGTACTGAAGAGGACAGGAGGAGCAAGAAATAGAGTAGACACCAGGAGAATCTGTGGAGGGAGGGGAGGTATGAACTAGATTAGTGCGAAGAGTGTTAGTCTGACGAAAGGTAAGTTTGATGTCTAAGGAACGGAGAGAGTTGCTGAGATTAGAGAGACCAGAGATGTAGGGAAGGCAGAGGACTGGAGAGTTCTCAGGAGTAGAGGGTTTAGGAGAGAAGAAAGTCCGTTTGGCACGAGAGAAAGCAGAGTCTATGAAATAGGAAGGGTAGCCCAGGCGGGAAAATGAATTATGCTAAAACTGTCTA
The DNA here is from genome assembly GCA_009830355.1 of Cherax destructor. Classification (NCBI taxonomy): domain Eukaryota; kingdom Metazoa; phylum Arthropoda; class Malacostraca; order Decapoda; family Parastacidae; genus Cherax; species Cherax destructor. Next base: position 73,970 of record WNWK01003250.1, on the reverse strand, counting down.
CCCTACGTCTAACTTTCATAGTCGCCGCCTGGTTGAATCCTCCCTTATACACAACTTTCCCTGTATGAATCTTAGCCCTGGCTTTGTCTCTGTTGATGCTTTCCTCTCTCATTACATTGTTAAATGCTCTAAACTTCAGAACACCCGTGACTTAACCTGATTCCTTCCCTTTCATCTCTTCCCTCTTCTTTTTTTCTCCTATGGGTTTTCCTTTCTTTCTTTTCTTTTGCCTGGTATTTGTCCTTTTTTTCGCCTTTCCTCCCTCTGTGTTCTCGTCCCACCCTTGCGGGCCGCTAGCCTCATTGCAGTGCTCCTCTAGAACATGACTGTCTCCACTACTACTATTACTACTACTACCACTTCCACTACTTACTCCATTATTTCCCCACTCTCTGGTACCCTCCCCTGTCTGCCTGCCTATAAATACCACTTACCCCGTCTTTGTGTGTTAGTGTGACTTTGTAAATGGTCCAAGTCGGGCCGAAACGTCGTCGTAAGCTCCTCTCTTTTATATGTGCGGGTTGTGTGTGTATCCCTCTATAAATATATTAAACAACCATGGTGACATTACACATCCCTGTCTAAGACCTACTTTTACCTGGAAGTAATCTCCCTCTCTCCTACACACCCTAACCTGAGCCTCACTATCCTCATAAAAACTCTTTACAGCATTCAGTAACTTACTACCTATTCCACACACTTGCAACATCTGCCACATTGCTCCCCTATCCACTCTATCATATGCTTCACACCCATATAAGTGTTGGTACCACTATACACTAAGTGTTGAATGATGATGAAAGTTTTTTCTTTTTGGGGATTTTCTTTCTTTTTGGGTCACCCTGCCTCGGTGGGAGACGGCCGACTTGTTGAAAAAAAAAAAAAAAAAACCACTATACTTTCATACATTCCCTTCTTTGCCTCCATAGATAACATTTTTTTGTCTCCACAGATACCTCAACCCACCACTCACCTTTTTTCCTTCATCAATTCTATGGTTAACCTGATCCTTCATAAACCCATCCACTGACAAGTCAACTCTTCTTTATTTCCTCTTGTCTCCATGGGAAAGTGGAAAAGAAATCTTCCTCCATAAGCCGTGTGCGTTATAAAAGGCAACTAAAAAACTGGGAGCAAGGTACTAGTAACCCCTTCTCCTGTATACATTGCTAAATTTAAAAAGAATTTTTTTTTCTTTTTAGGTCACCCTGCCTTGGTGGGATATGGCCGATGTGTTGAAGACAACTTGGGAGTGGACTCTTCAGCGGATGGGTCTATGAAAGACGAGGTGAACCATAGAACTGACGAGTTGAAAAAGGTGAGTGGTGCACTGAGACAAATAATATTATACAAGGAAGAAAACAGCAAAATGTATGAGTGAGTATGGGTGTGAAGCATGGGTGGTGGATGTTGCAACGAGGAGGAGGATGGAGGCAGTGGAGATGTCATGTCTGAGAGCAAGGTGTAGTATGAATATTATGCAGAAAATTGCTTGTTTGGAGACTAGGAGGTGTGAGGTTACTAAAAGTATTATTCAGAGGGCTGAAGAGGGGTTGCTGAGGTGGTTCGGACATTTAGAGAGGATGGAACAAAATAGAATGCTTTGGAACGCATATAAATCTGTAGTGAAAGGAAGGCGGTTGTAAGAGTTGGCCTAGGAAAGGTTGGGGGAGAGGGTAAAGGAGGCTTGGACTTCCCATGAGTCTTTTCTAAGTTCAATCACAACAAATCTAACATTAGTTCATAAATGAGGGACCCCTGGGCATTTCTCTCACTTATTATTAGCCATATATGTAGTTAAGTGAGTGAAAGGTACACACACATTGCACTAGAAAGACAAGCAGATGAAGGAAAAAGTTTGTCTTGAGTACATGACTTAACAATTTTTTGCGTTTGTAGAAATTACTTTGCGATCAGTCAAGAGACAAAATATTGCAGTCCATGTTTTACTTATCTGTAGTGATGCTCAAGAGCATGGAAGGTGGTGTGAAAGATCAGGGGTCAATTTGCTCTAAAAAAATTTCCCAACAATGCTTTTTCAATCTTTGTCAAATGTCTCCCTATCATATGAAAGTAACAGGGAAGTAATGATGATGATGACTATCAATATCATGATCATAATCATAGATCTCTGTACATACTACTAGTATATGTATAATACAGTATCTTCAGTAGAATACCAAATTAAGAATTCCAATTAGTGTTTTGACTATATAAATAAAAAACATCACATTTTACTTGGGAGATGCTTACCAAATATGTTAGGAGGAAGGTGATTTAGGAAAGATGCTCTTTCATTAACAGTGAAGTCTCCTATGGAGGAATATCCTGAGGATGAGGGCATTGGGTCTTTGGAGGAGCCAGGAATAGCTGGGTCATGGTTGGGCTCGGAGCTTGTCTCTTTGGAGCTTGATGATCCACGAAGTGAAGAGGAACTCCTTGGTGACGTTGAATCGCGAGGAGATGTAGAACTACGAGGCGACATGGATCCACGAGGTGAAGTGGCATTACGAGGTGATAACCTAGCCAACTCAGTAGTGCAAGGGGATGAACGAGGGGAGCTACGAGAAGTTTCCGTGGATCCTTCTGCCTGAGAGCTTTGATGGATAGGTGAGGAGCGTCCTCGTGTACAGCGATCACTGGAGCTGGAGCCCGACGGTGAAGAGGGTGATCGCTATGAAAATGAAAGGAAAGAAAATTAATCAAATCATAAACAGTACTGTATATACAGGTTTCCATCACTTCATGTGGGTCTGCTTAATATGTATTTACTATTATGTGACGTCCCATTTCTGTCAGTACATCTGTATGTTGGTGAAGTTTGCAAAACTTATTGAAGATTCTTTTTATGTGGAATTAAGTGTTAATGGTCTGATTCAGCTTAGAACAGTTACCATAGGCCTAGAAAGCTTCTACTACATAAAGCAAGGGACACCTGTATCTAAAAATACTACTGCTACTAATAATATATTTTATTAGCACACACTCAAGTGCAAAAACATTGTAATATTAGACAACCTCCTATCATGCAAATTACGTACTAGAAAATATTACGAGGTAAGATTTTTTTTAACACACTGGTCATCTCCCACCAAGGCAGGGTGATCCGAAAAAGAAGAAACGCTTTCACCACCACTTACTCTATAATTGCTGTCTTGCTAGAGGTGTGCCGACATTATAGCTCTGATGCCCCTTCACACTGCAACATCCCCAACCCTCCTTTAGAGTGAAAGCACTGTGCATCCCACCACCAGCTAACCGGCTTTCAGTGAATCCCAGTATAAATGTTACCTTGCTCACACTCCAACAGCACGAAGTCATAAAAACTACTTGCCTCCATTCTCTCCTATTTAACATACTCATATAAGCCTGTTGAATGTTCAGGACCCTTGCATGCAAAACCTCCTTTACCTCCCTCCATCTAACAATGTCTAATTCAACCCCCTACCCCTCCTTCCCTCCACTACAGATTTATACACTCTCCGAGTTATCCTATTATGCTCCAGCCTAAGTATCCAAACCATCTCAACAACCAGCACCTTTTTCTAATCTTCAAACTACAATTTTTTTTGGTAAAATTTCCACACACACATTGCCCTCAGACATGACATCACTGCCATATTTAAAATGCATGCTTCACACCGATATAAGAATGTTGGTACCACTATACTCAAGATACATTCACCTTTTTTGCCTACATGGATAAGATTCTTTGCCTCCAAAGGTGCCTCAATGATATGACCAGCATCTAGAAAGAACTAATTTCCTCAAAAAATTAGCATAGATTAAAGATATGATAGGATAGATGAACAGATATCAGACAGGATAGACTAGAGAGTGGACAACATATTGCTAGGCTGTAAGAATATTTTTGGTATGGTCCCACATGTAGCAGTCACTCGAACTCTGACTATGATAATAAATTCAGGGATTAAGCAGTGCCTTAAGCTATGCTCCAGGCAGTACCACACAGTCAAACACTAGTATCTATAATAAAGAACACTTTTTATATCATCAAGGGTCATACATTGCAAGGGAATGGGAGGTAATCATGTTTGATCTGAGGAAGGAGAGGGTAGCTCCAATTCCTCTGATCAAGAGCCCTTCAACTGTATCAATAAAAACTACTAAAGAACTAATTTTATGTGAAAAAAATTCCACAATGTTAGTACAGAGCAATCAGGCTTCAATAACCTAATTTACAAATCATAATACAGTGAGATAACAAGCAATAACATTGTGTGTGTTAAGGCACAAGAGCATGAAAACAGTCAAATTAATCACAGGAAAGAAGAAAAGCAACAAGTGGTAAAGATACTGATATAAACAGATACAGTAAAATGTTAATAATGTATTATATACAGGAGGAAGCACTAAACCCATATGGGTCATACAGTACCTGGGTAATGGATGTAATTAGGTTTGATCAAGGAGAGGGAAAGATATTCAATTTATTGGATCAAGAGCCATTCACTGGCATCAGAGAACCCCCATGAGGGGATAAGCAAAGAGAAAAACTCTTAAAAGACAAGATAAAGAAAGTGATGAAGGATTAATTGCAGATTGATAATCAAGTGTTATATGTATTAATCAGTAAATTATGTACAAGCCTTCATCTTCAAGGGTTAAAATGCTATACATCTTGTTGCTTTGTGCTTGCTCAAAAATGCATATCTTCACCTGGCCTTTAGATCGCTGATCGTTTTCTCGTAACCACTGAAGGTAACTCTCACGGGCAACCTGCTCTTCTATAGCCTCGCTTGTGGCCTCAAAATCTGTAGCTCTGATTTTGTCTTCTAACATAGCCTGAAAAAATGTTTCTGTATTATTATATATTTTTTTTTTTATTAACACATTGGCCGTTTCCCACCAAGGTAGGGTGGCCCGAAAAAAAAACTTTCACCATCATTCACTTCATCATTGTCTTGCCAGAGGTGCACTTACACTACAGTTATAAAACTGCAACATTAACATCCCTCCTTCAGAGTGCAGGCACTGTACTTCCCATCACCAGGACTCAAGTCTGGCCTGTCGGTTTCCCTGAATCCCTTCATAAATGTTACCTTGCTCACACTCCAACAGCACGTCAAGTCCTAAAAACCATTTGTCTCCATTCACTCCTATCTAACATGCTCACGCATGCTTGCTGGAAGTCCAAGCCCCTCACACACAAAACCTCCTTTACCCTCTTCCCTCTAACCTTTCCTAGACCGACCTCTACCCCGCCTTCCCTCCACTACAGATTTATACACTCTCGAAGTCATTCTATTTTGTTTCATCCTTTCTACATGTCCGAACCACCTCAACAACTCCTCCTCAGCCCTCTGGATAATAGTTTTGGTAATCCCACGCCTCCTCCTAATTTCCAAACTATGAATTCTCTGCATTATATTCACACCACATTGCCCTCAGACATAACATCTCCACTGCCTCTAGCCTTCTCCTTGTTGCAACATTCACCACCCATGTTTCACACCCATATAAGAGCATTGGTATAACTATTCTCATACATTTCCCTTTTTGCTTCTTCCATGGACAAAGTTCTTTGTCTCCACAGACTCCTCAGTGCACCATTCAGCTTTTCTTTCCCCTTGTCAATTCTATGACTCACCTTATCTTTCATAGACACATCTGCTGACATGTCCACTTCTAAATATCTGAATACATTCACCTCCTCCATACTCTCTCCCTCCAACCTGATATCCAATCTTTCATTACCTAATTTTTTTATCCTCATCACCTTACTCTTTCCTATTTTCACTTTTAATTTTCTTCTTTTACATACCCTACCAAACTCATCCACCAACCTCTGCAACATCAGCAAAGAGCAACTGTGATAACTCCCACTTTGTGTTACATTCTTTTCACCCCAAACCTCTTGCCAACACCCGAGTATTCACTTCTCTTTCAACCCCATCTATAAATATATTGAACAACTATAGTGACATCACACATCCTTGTCTAAGGCCTACTTTTACTGGGAAATAATATCACTATTTTCATAAAAACATTTCACTGCTTTCAATAACCTACTTCCTATTCCATACATTTGCAACATCTGCCACATTGACCCCCTATCCACCCTGTCATGCCTTTTCCAAATCCATAAATGCCACAAAAACCTCTTTGCCCTTATCTAGATACTGTTCACCTCTATGTTTCACTGTAAACACTTGGTCTACACACCCTCTACCCTTCCTAAAGCCTCCTTGTTCATCTGCTGTCCTACTTTCCATGTTACTCTTAATTCTTTCAATAATAACTCTCCCATACACTTTACCAGGTATACTCAACAGACTTATTTCCCTATAATTTTTGCATTATCTTTTGTCCCCTTTGCCTTTATACAAAGGAACTATGCATGCTCTCTGCCAATCCCTAGGTACCTTACCCTCTTCCATACATTTATTAAATAAAAGCACCAACCACTCCAAAACTATATCCCCACCTGCTTTTAACATTTCTATCTTTATCTCATCAATCCCAGCAGCTTTACCCACTTTCATTCTACCCACTGCCTCACGAACTTCCCCCCTCACACTCACAACTCGCTCCTCCTCACTCCTATAAGATGTTATTCTTCCTTGCCCTATACATGAAATCACAGCTTCCCTATCTTCATCAACATTTAACAATTCCTCAAAATATTCCTTCCATCTTCCCGATACCTCTAACTCTCCATTTAATAACTCTCCTCTTCTATTTTTAACAATCAAATCTATTTGTTCCCTAGGCTTCCTCAACTTATTAATCTCACTCCAAAACTTTTTCTTATGTTCAACAAAATTTGTTGATAACATCTCACCCACTCTCTCATTTGCTCTCTTTTTTACATTGCTTCACCACTCTCTTAACCTGTCTTTTCCTCTCCATATACTTCTCCCTATTTAGGAAGAAGCATTAAGCTCATAGGGATCATACAGAGCCTGGGAAATGGAGGGTAATAACATCCAGTCAAAGGAAGAGAAGAAGAGCTTCAATTTCTTTGATAAATATTCCTTCATCAGCATCAAGGAACTTTCCTAGAGGGGGTAATTTTTCAGTAAATAATTGAAAAGTAACAGATGAAATAAAATTAGTACACGTATTAGTACAGTAACTTTATCTACTACCACAAGTGATTTGCTCATATGGTCAGTATATGACTTGCTCAATAAGAGATTTGTGTATTAAAATCAAATAACAATATTAAATAACCACATTTTTAACATGTATATAATGGTTCAACAGGCCAGTAAAGATTCTGACACACAATTTGCCAAGTTATTCAACATCCGTTTTTTTTTTTTAAGTTAAACCCCTCAAAGAATTTCCAGAATTTCGAACAAAAAAAAATTGGCCGAAAAAATATTGAAAGTATTGGAAAAATGGAAAAAGTGTAATTCTGGATTTTGTCAATAGTGATAGTGTTCAGTTGTCTTTTGAAATATCAGACCAACTCTGATGTTTGTCTGGTATGGGCCAGAGCAGTCATGTCCAGGACTCATGTTTTCGTTGTTTCCTGAGTCATAAGCCACACATGCAATTTATTGTTTGTGCACACTCCCACACACATTTATTATTTGGTTTCCAATTTTTCCTGGATTTAGTGTTTTGTAAGAGTTTATTAACATACTACATCAATTGCAATTAACAATGGCTTGTAAATCATGTGGTGGTGCCAAGAGGAAACGTGTGGTTCTCAGTGTTAAGTTAATAGAGAAGGCCAAGTCTGGCATCTCAGTGGCACGGGTATGCGAGGTATGTGGCATTAAGAAACTGTCTGATATCTGTAGAAGATATCTACATTTTATCTAGTAGAGCTTTAAAGCTCCTCTGACTCAGAATAAGTTATTCTGAGTCCTCACTATCAATTACTGTGGTTTATGCCTCATCTCTCCAACATGAAAAGGTAAGTAAAAATTACAGTAAATTATGTACAGTAATACAATTACTATTCAGTACAGTACTGTAGTACTACAGGTTACAATACCCATATTCTTAGTGTCCAGTTGTCATTTGAAGTAGCAGACCAAGTCTGCTCGTTCAGAAGACAACCAACCAATCACAAAATTAATTTAAAAATTCGAAAGTTTCAGACATGTGGCAAAACTGTACACCCCCTTGCCCCTATTAGTCTATTAATGAGAGGATTCGCTTTACTTATTTGTGTTAAATATACAATTTTACAGGTTTATGTAACCTTGTGATATCAGGACATGAATGTTGTAAAACAAGGATAGTTTGACACAGAAGAAGGTATGTGTTAAGTATTTTGGTGAAACTGACCTGTTCCAGATGAACGTTCTCACTCTGCCTGGTTGCCTCCTTCATTAAGTTTTTCTCTGCCTGACCTGGTTGGAAGCCCGGCAGACCGAGACCTACACCAATGGTGGCCTTGAAGGGGTCCACCAGGCTGTTATAATGCGTGCCCATATGGTAACTTAACCGGATAGGCTCATTGTCAGTCTCTAGGCTACCTTGGAAACTGTTGATAGGTTCTGAAAAATATTTATATATAAATATACATGCATGGAAGCAAAGTCTGTATTATCTAAATTGATTTTATGTCATATCACTAACCAGCTTCTACTTTTACATATATTAAGTTTGCAAATCAAAGCTCCTCTTATTTTTGTATCTATGACAAATGACTTATGTACATCTCCTTGCACCTATGCTTTAATGCCCATCTACACTGTAGCATTTCATTACTCACCTACACTGTAGCAATATACTTCGATGATACGGTTATACATTTCTGACATGGCTGCTAATTCTATGTGGTTGCCAAAGCAGTCATCTCGTCTCTTTCTTTGTACGTATGTCTGGAAGTTCTCGGATACAAAGGGAGCAAAAGCATCTTCATTAAGGGCCTGTAAAGAGGAGCTATCTTCAGTCTCAGGTCTCTATAGTAAAAATTCATTGTGTATATGTACTGTTATACAGTACATATGGCAAGGACTTCTAGCAAACGTATGTTGTCTCCCACTGAGGCAGGATGACCCCCCCCCCCCCGAAAAAAAAGGACAATTTTCACCATCATTCACACATAATTACTGTCTTTGCAGAGGCACTCATATACAACAGTTTAGATATTACTCCAAACAGCCAATATCCCAAACCCCTCCTTTAAAGTGCAGGCATTGTACTTCCCACTTCCAGGACTCAAGTCCAACTAACTGGTTTCCCTGAATCCCTTCACAAAATATTAACCTGCTGACACTCCAGCAGCTCGTCAGGAACATTTATTCTACGCAAAGAATAAGTTACAATGTTAATTTGGAAATTAAAATGATAATGGTCCAGGATGGACCAAACCTCTAAAAAGTCCTTTCAAAATTATTGGTTATTTAGGAAATGTATTCAGCACTATAATCAACAGTTATACACACATGCGACTAAAATCTGGAGAGACTCACTACATAATCCATGCAGTTTTTTCTAACACTGCTGTGCATATCCTGATCACCATAAACTTGATCAGCGATGGCACGGAAAAGACAAGCACCGTCTTCACGCATCTTCTTAATCATGAGACCCTTTTTCTTCATCTTCTTTTCAAATCTTCGCTCTTTCTGCATAAACAAAAATATAATTATATTAATGGTATACAATACCAACAAGTAGATGAGTTAGACACAAGTACAACAGTTGGGTATCTTCATTTTCATAGATACCCAACTGGTGCACATGTCTTATTTATCTAAAGATATAACACTCATTTATAGCAATTTTTTTTTTACACAAATCAATTTTACAGGCTAAGAGCTGTTAACCTTCCTCAGTTCATTGTAAAGCCCTTAATATATTTACTACTGTTACAAGAATAATATAGAGGCCATCCCTGTCTACCCTTATTTCTTAATGATACTGTACATAACTGAGTTATACACAACCTAACCCTGTTATACATGAAGTGACAACCTACCTCCCGTCATACATGACGAGCCACAACCTACCTCCCGTCATACATGACGAGCCACAACCTACCTCCCGTCATACATGACGAGCCACAACCTACCTCCCGTCATACATGACGAGCCACAACCTACCTCCCGTCATACATGACGAGCCACAACCTACCTCCCGTCATACATGACGAGCCACAACCTACCTCCGTCTACATGAGCAACCATCGCGACGAGCCACAACCTACCTCCGTCCATACATGACGAGCCACAACCTACCTCCGTCATACATGACGAGCCACAACCTACCTCCCGTCATACATGACGAGCCACAACCTACCTCCCGTCTACATGACGAGCCACAACCTACCTCCCGTCATCATGCGAGCCACAACCTACCTCCCGTCATACATGCGAGCCACAACCTACCTCCCGTCATACATGACGAGCCACAACCTACCTCCCGTCATACATGACGAGCCACAACCTACCTCCCGTCATACATGACGAGCCACAACCTACCTCCGTCATACATGACGAGCCACAACCTACCTCCCGTCATACATGACGAGCCACAACCTACCTCCCGTCATACATGACGAGCCACAACCTACCTCCGTCATACATGACGAGCCACAACCTACCTCCCGTCATACATGACGAGCCACAACCTACCTCCGTCATACATGACGAGCCACAACCTACCTCCCGTCATACATGCGAGCCACAACCTACCTCCGTCATACATGACGAGCCACAACCTACCTCCGTCATACATGACGAGCCACACCTACCTCCCGTCATACATGACGAGCCACAACCTACCTCCGTCATACATGACGAGCCACAACCTACCTCCGTCATACATGACGAGCCACAACCTACCTCCCGTCATACATGCGAGCCACAACCTACCTCCGTCATACATGACGAGCCACAACCTACCTCCCGTCCATACATGCGAGCCACAACCTACCTCCCGTTCGCCATGCACCACTGAGCGAGCCACAACCTACCTCCCGTCATACATGACGAGCCACAACCTACCTCCCGTCATACATGACGAGCCACAACCTACCTCCCGTCATACATGACGAGCCACAACCTACCTCCCGTCATACATGACGAGCCACAACCTACCTCCCGTCATACATGACGAGCCACAACCTACCTCCCGTCATACATGACGAGCCACAACCTACCTCCGTCATACATGACGAGCCACAACCTACCTCCCGTCATACATGACGAGCCACAACCTACCTCCGTCATACATGACGAGCCACAACCTACCTCCCGTCATACATGACGAGCCACACCACCTCCGTCACTGCGAGCCCACTACCTCGCCATGACGAGCCACAACCTACCTCCCGTCATACATGACGAGCCACAACCTACCTCCCGTCATACACGACGAGCCACAACCTACTTCCCGTCATACATGAGCCACAACCAACCTCCCGTCATACATGACGAGCCAACAACCTACCTCCCGTCATACATGACGAGCCACAACCTACCTCCCACCATACATGACGAGCCACAACCTACCTCCCGTCACATGACGAGCCACAACCTACTTCCTGGCATACATGACAAGCCACAACCTACCTCCTGTTATACATAATGACCCACAACCTACCTCCTCCCACTGATCAGCAGTTAGATTCCACCCAAACGGCTCGTATTCGTCTCCACTGTTGTACCCGCTATGGTCATTGTCCTCTTCATCTGGGGGTTGCGAGGGTCCAGCCTATAATATCAAATACCACTGTGTTCAGTTGGGTGTTTTTCATTGTAGAATTGCGATGTCAACAATCTGCAGAGTGTCGTACGATAAGTACTGTACAGCTTAGACATAATGAAGCCGAGAGGAGTATGAAAAAAAAAAAACACTAAATCCTCATATGGCTATCTTTGCCTATTCTATTATTCATTTTATACAATTACTTGTCTTGTAAAAAAGAAGGTACATTATATTTACAGAGACTTGCACTGCCTTATGCTAATAACATTCAGCATAACACAATTACCTCTTTACTCCTTGTACTTATGAAATCAATTATTATTATTAGGTACAGTATTCAGAGAAGTGCTGAACCCCTAAAATTCATACTGCACCTAGAGAATGAGAGGTAATCAGGTTTGATTTGAGGAAGTGGGATAACTCACATTCCCTGCATCAGGAGCCATTCTCCAAGCATCCTGTCACCCTTTGAAGGGTTGTGAAATCAAACACATTAAAATAATTTTTTAACAAACTTCTCTTAAGCATTAGGATTAGTTTGCCTGAGATGCAGTTGCATAATAGTGCCTTTCTTTTGTGTCTAACAATGTTTTATTACATGTAAACTACATTATCTTTGTGCAGCATAAAAAGAAATACAAATATGAATTTGAATAGCAGTGTACAGTACCTTGCAGCATAGTACTGTACATACAGTATACCAGAGGTCAATTAAGACCAAACCCTTGCAGCTTATAGTGAAGCATAAATAGCATGTTAAAAATTAATGGGGCTCAGATGTGAGATTGCCAGGTACACTTCCCTGCCCACAATTACCTCTGCTATGCAATGGATACTTCAATGTGGAAATAAACTTGAATTTAAAAAAAAAAAAATAATGCTTTCTTTAGGAAAAGATTGGGAATTACAAATTAGGAATGCAACTGATTCATTAGTTCGGAATTCTTTGTGCTTGTTCACAGTATTATCAGCTAAGTGATGTTTTTAATATACGTATTTAACCAACGATGCCTCATCAATTCATCACTAGCTCTTCTGTCATAATTTATGACAAGATGGTTTTCCTTCATACTTCAACTTAAGGGTAATGAAATCTGTCAGCCCCAACTGGAGACGTGAGTATGCTCCATATAACTAAACCTGCTTTACTGAACTTTGAGGTCGTGACCTGACCTATACAGAAGTTTATTAGTGGAAAAAATAATGCCAAAAATGTAGAAACAGTAGAGAAACAGGGATATTATAGCAGATTACTATGCAGTGCTTCAAATAGTGTTGTCTGTGCCAATGTATGTATGTATATGTAAGCACCTGCTCAGATGACCTGTTAAACTTTTCCCCTGCCACACAAGAACTACAAATCTTCGAGCCATTTTCTTGAACTTTAAGACCACAAACTCAAAGTAAAAGCACAGTGTCAAGAAATGAAAATTTCAATTTTTTGTTTTGATAAAGTTTGGAAATGTTCATTTTTATTATCTGGTTTAACTGTTTTGAGTTTTCCTTTCTAATGTTATTCCATTGCTCTTGCCATTTATTGTTGAGAAATGACTCCCAGGTTTGTACTTTATACCTGACAAGGCATCAAATACAAACATCAGGTCCATGGGATAAGCTAAACAGGAAACTAAAATTTGTATATAATTTATTGTTATCCTAACTATAGTAGTGGATTAGGATGCTCAAATGATTCTACTGATTTTAAGGAGTGTTAATAGATCATTACTGTTTTATGTAGTTTGGGTACAGGTTGAAAAGGAGTCATAAGAGTCTAGCTTTTATTTTTGGTTGTACATATGCTTAAAAAAAAAAATTGCTGCATTCATGCATTACCTCCCTAACAGCCCCCAAGGCATTAAGCCGGCACTCTTACAGACATCACACCGCAGATATTCTACATGTGGCCAGACTCACCTGTGGGGAGAGAGCCGGGGGAAGGGTGGGAGCAATAGAGTTTGACATGGGTAGAGGATGTGGATGTGGATGTGGATGTGGATGAGGATGAGGGTGAGGATGTGTATGCTGATGGGGGTGAGGGTGGTTCACTGGTGTCACGCTCCACCCACTACTTGTACTTGGGTAAGGTGGAGAGGTACTGCCCCGGTGTTCTCTATGATCACGGTGTTTGGGACGCACACTTCTGTAAGCATCCATTACATCAGCCACCTTCTCTGACCAAGAATAACAAATATGAAGTAGCTGCTAGTACTAGTCCACACCAGTTCTTTTATTAACATTTTAATATTAAAGATATTTAAATACCAGCCATGCTTACCTAAAAGTTATGAAAAGTACACACTCGCATACTGTATATGGTAAACAATATAGTCATCATTACATATAATGAGTTTTATTTCAGAAAGAAAACTAAGAAAGCCTGTTTTATGCCTAAATTTGTCAGTGAAAAAAAGCCAGATAGGGGTGATCAATAAGTTTTATATAAAATACAATATACACATTACAGGCCAATATTGCTATTAATATGAGGATGGCATCTGAAGCTTATAATGGCTACTACAAAGCACTATACAGTGGACCCCCGAGTAACAAGCACCCCGGAAATCGTACAATTATGTAAGCATAATATTGTAAGTGCTTTTGTAAGTGTATTTTTGGGGGTCTGAAATGGACTAACCTACTTGACATTATTTCTTAAGGGAGTAAATTCGTTCGGTAATGGCACTTGAGCAGGTTTCTGGAATGAATTTTGCTCGTTACTCAGGGGCCCACTGTATATGGCAAATGGGGGTTATGAAGGGTGAATAATTTCCAGTCTGTGAAGGAAGAAGAATGGTATGTTCTATACCATATACTGTACATTAAGATAAAGATCCAAAGTTATCTTTGCACATATATTTAATTACATTAATTTTCCTCACAAGTACAGCATGCTGAGAGTTTAGGCCATGATAGTGTACACTGAATTGTTGAAGCAATGTATTACCGCACGACATGTGAAGCCAATTGTGCCCCACGTCGATTTTCCCTCTATCATACCTGAGGGGGCTGGCTCGGTAGCGGCGCTTACTGTGTGATGGACCACTCTCATGTGCATCTTCAAAATGTGAAGGAGATGCATGAGATGAGCGCTTCTCCTCCCGGGGTGTTGACGTGGGAGGTGGGGGAGGCCAGCAAGGGGGTGGTGACTGTGATGACAAATACAAGGTGCCCCGGCTCGTCCCTTCCCCAGCCTGTAGGTGGAGTCTCAGCATCAGACACACAGGTAGTCATACAAACGCAGTCACTCACACACCTGCTTGTACACCTAGGTATTTATGCATATATATACAGTGGTACCTCGACTTACGTTGTTATCACCTTACGTTATATTCGATATCCGTTACTTATAACGTAAGAAATTTGTATGCGACATCCGTTGTTTGATTCGTCTTACGCCTTTCGTACCGGACCTGTTCGCTTGGAACCCAGCTGAGCGCGCACTCCAGGGAGCGTCAGTGTGCTAGTGTTTACAAGCGAGAGCGACCACCCACCCACACCCACGCATTCATACCAGTATATTGTCATTATTCCACTGTTTTTAGTGCTTGCAACTGCTAAATAAGCTACCATGGGTCCAAGGAAAGATCCTAGTGCTAAGCCTGTGGCAAAGAGGAACAGAAATATATTTACGATAGAAATGAAGAAGGAGATAATAGAAAAATATGAAAGTGGAGTGCGTATCAGTGAGCTGGCCAGGCTGTATGGTAAACCCTATTCTACCATCTCTACCATTGTGGATAAGAAATATTTAAGTAAAATCAAGGAAGCAGTTGTTGCAAAAGGTGCATCTGTGATCACAAAACACAGACCACAAGTGCTGGAAAATGTGGAAAGGTTGTTGTTGGTGTGGATCAACGAGAAACAGTTAGCAGGAGATACTGTTTCGGAGGGAATAATATGTGAAAAAGCAAGGCAGTTGCATGATGATCTCCTTAAGAAAATGCCTGCAACGAGTGAAGTGAGCGAATTTAAAGCCAGCAGAGGCTGGTTTCAAAAATTTAAGAAGCGTACTGGCATACATAGTGTTGTGAGGCATGGTGAGGGAGCCAGTTGTGACAAAAGTGCGGCTGAAAAATATGTGCCTGAATTCCAGGAGTACCTAGAGGCTGAACAATTCCTCCCCCAACAAGTGTTTAATTGTGATGAAACAGGCCTGTTTTGGAAGAAAATGCCCAACAGGACCTACATTACTCAGGAGGAAAAGGCACAGCCAGGACATAAGCCTATGAAAGACAGGCTAACTTTGATGCTGTGTGCCAATGCCAAAGAAAGCAGAGGTCAGGACAATGGTTCAGAGGAGGAGGAGGAGGTGGAACAAAAATGGAAGAATGTGCCTTCTTCAAGGATTAGGGAGATCTGTGCCAAATGGAGTGATGTGCAAGCATTTATGGATGAATATCACCCTAACCATGCTGTTGCAGGCCGTGCTGGCAACCTGTACAATGACACTGTGGTGTCCCACTTCAGGGATGTTTTAAAGAATCGCCAGACACAGATCTCCCTGGACAAATTTGTTGTTAGAAAGAGGTCCAGTGACTCTCAAGCTGGTCCTAGTGGCATTCAAAGAAAAAGGGAAGTAACCCCAGAAAAGGACTTGGTACCTGCAGTGTTAATGGAAGGGGATTCCCCTTCCAAACACTAGCATACTACTCCACCTTCTCCCCTCCTCACTTCCTCCACACATCAACAACTCTTCAATAAATGTAAGTGACATGTTATTGTACAATAGTATGTATTTGCATGTGTATTTATGTATTCTTTATTCAATTATTTATTATTTAATGTCCAAAAGTTCTAAAAAATATTTTATTTAACTACTTTTGGAAGTCTTGGACGGATTAAATTTATTTCCATTATTTCTTATGGGGAAAATTGATTCGTGTTACGTTTGTTTCGTCTTAAGAAATGACCTCTCTGACGGATTAAAAACGTAAGTCGAGGTACCACTGTATATGCATGCATGCAGAGCAAGCCACATGGAATGGGGTGACACTTTGACATGCTAAAACCTTGCCTTTGAGAGAATTTTTCCGTTATCTGTTGCTAGACTTGCAACATTTCATAGCTCCTGATGACATGTATGACAGATCTTGAGCTAAAGATTTCCATTGTCATGTGGCTTGTTCTGCATTATAATGATCACCTGTTTGGAATTAAATTGTGTATATGTATGTACATGGGTGTATGATATATAAAAGACAGAGAAAGAGGAGAAAAGGAGAGAAAAAGAAAAGAAAAAGAGGAAAAAGATATAAAAATAGATAAAAAAGAAAAAGAGAGAAGGAGAGAAAGAGGAAAAGAGAAAGAAAGAGAGGGGAAAGAGAAAGAAACAAAGAGCAAGAAAGGCTTTCAAATGAGCTGGTGTAGGTAACAGCTCTTAGCTTGTAAATAGTTAGGAACCCTAAACCTTACCTTGTAAAACCCTGTGTAAAAAAGGGAGAACAAATGAGAAATAGAGAAAAAGAAAAAAAAAGAGCACCAATGAGGAAAAGACCTTTCTGTTTATAATGTATAACCTATCCTAATGTTACCCAACCAAACCTAACCCACAGTTTTATGGATGATCTAAGTTAGGTTAGGCTTGTTTGGGTTAGGATGAGTTACATTATTATATAAAGCTTTTATCTAAATTTGTCCAAAATATAACTGTTTACATTGTAAAACTATCATAATAAAAAAATACATGGTATTTATGAGACAAGGTGTGGCGTCCAAGACTGAGCGAGTCTCAAGACAGCAGCAGAGTAAGTCTGGGGTTTTAATGTACCAAGCTTACCTCAGTGACAAGTGTTCTCAGATTATTGTACAGTATTCATTGAGAAGTGCTAAACCTGTAAGGGTCTTATAGTGCCTGAGGAATGGAAGGCATTCAGGTATGATCCAAGGAAGAGGAGAACAAGTTTAGTTCCTTGGATCTTGAGCTCCACACTAGCATTAAGACCTTTCCCTTGAGGGGTCGACCCCTCAATGGGAAATACTCTCAAGGAAATCCTTAACATGCATCAGATTAGAAATCTGAATAACATTATCAGTTGTCTTTAAAACTGAATTGTCTGTAGTTAGAAGACAAGTATTTAAGACCATTGAATATTCTAATAAGTTTATTTAGGCACAGGTATACACAAGTACAATTATCAGTGTAAATTACCCTCCATGATAACCCAAAAAAAGTTAGGCTAAGTGACTTTTTCCTCTGGGGTCCTTGACTGATATGTCTTAATGTTTACATAAAAACATTTAGTATACTGAAGAGGAACAAGTGCACAAATAAGACGAGACATTTGTTTCAATAATCTGCAAGGGTGATGTAAAGTGTATGAAGTATGTGGGTGGATGTGACTATATATGTGAGGGTGGAGGTGGGTGGGCGCACCTGTATATGGTTGGGAAGGGAACCCATAGGCATCTGGTGCTGGTGGGTGGTGGAGGAGGCTGCCTCACCGCCCTCCACCTCACCTGACCCTGACCCCTGCTGTGGTGGCTTCTTCTTGGGCAGGATGGTCATCTTGACCAGTTATGTCACTCCTCGCCTCCCTCACACAACGATCTAACACCAGCTTCCAGATTTATTCCCTCGAGCTTTTGTCCAGAAAATGGCGAAAGTATGGGCAATAGACGGGCGAACCTTGTTTTCAGGGAGAAGACTGGGCAGTAAGAGGATCAGGAGGGTGAGGGAGGGAAGATAAGAGGATCAGTGAGGCCAGTAGAGTGGTGTTAACTTGCTGGAACACTCTTAACACTCACACATTATAGACTCTCTGACTCTCTACTCAACTGTTGTTGTCTGGGCAGGTCACGTGACCACTCAACAGCTGATGGTGCACACTCAAGTAACGATAGTTTACTGTAACCCAACTTCATCTACCACTTGTTATAATGTTAGTGTTGATACACTGGTACTCGGGGTGCGCACATACGGTGCACTCACACGGGTCACATAGGGTGCACGCAAGTAATGATAGTTTACTGTAACCTAACTCCATTAACCAGTTGTTATAATGTTAGTGTTAATAATAATAATACTTTATTGAGACATGGTACAGTGATACATGGTTGGGTAGACAAGATACATAGGTATTAATGAGATGTACATGCCAAAAGCCCCTAATATGCTGTGCATTGTTACTCCTGCATACACAAGGGTCAGTCTCACAGGGTGCACATAGGGGTACAGGGTACATATACATATACACACGCAGGGTACATACACACGGTACACACAGGGTGCACACTGCAGCATTAATAATAATCTTTATTTCTACAAGTACATGTACAAGGTATACAGGCATAGCTGACATCAATGACATACTACTATATAGAAAGCCACTTCTTATGCAGAGCATTTTGGGCAAATTAGATCAGTTTTGTCTTAACCCCATGATGCCATGATTGCCAAGCCCATGATGACACTCTTCAGGTCGCTTGTTCTATCTAGGCTGGAATATTGCTGCACACTAACTGCACCTTTCAAGGCAGGTGAAATTGCTGACCTAGAAAATGTGCAGAGAACCTTCACGGCACGCATAACTGTGATAAACCACCTCAATTACTGGGAACGCTTTAAGTTCCTAAACCTGTACTCCCTAGAACGCAGGCGGGAGAAATACATTATTATATACACTTGGAAAATCCTAGAGGGATTAGTACCAAACTTGCACACGAGAGTCACTCCCTACGAAAGCAAAAGACTCGGCAGACGATGCAACATCACCCAAATGAAAAGCAGGGGTGTCACTAGCACGTTGAGACACAATAAGTGTCAGGGGCCCAAGACAGTTCAACTGCCTCCCAGCATACATAAGGGGGATTACCAATAGACCCCTGGCTGTCTTCAAGCAGGCACTGGACAGGCACCCAAAGTTGGTAACTGACCAGCCAGGCTGTGGTTTGTATGTTGGACTGCTTGCGGCCAGCACTAAGAGCCTGGTTGATCAGGCCCTGTTCCGCCATGAGGCCTGGTCATGGACCGGGCCGCGGGGGCGTTGACCCCCAGACTCTCTCCAGGTAAACTCCAGGATGCAACCCGCACCGAAATGATATATGGATCCCGGGTTACAACCTATACAGATACGACAGAGTGAACAGGCAAAAGGGGGGTTTGGCATGTATATCGCAAAGTCACTTATATGCTCAGAACTACTAAATGCCTCAAATGATGTAGTTGAAGTTTTAGCAGTAAAGATTGAGAACCAAGACCTGGTCATTGTGGTTGTATACAAGCCTCGGGATACAATGTCCCAACAATTCCGGGAACAGCTTCTGAAAATTGACCACTGTCTGGAAAACCTTCCAGTTCCTGCCCCCAACATCTTGCTCCTGGGGGATTTCAACCTAAGGCATCTAAAATGGAGGACTATAGCAAATAATGTTGTAGCAGAGATAACACCAGGAGGCAGCTCAGATGAAAACGCGCTCACACACGAGCTTTTAAATCTCTGCACCAAATTCACCTTAAACCAGCAAATAATATAGCCTACAAGATTGGAGAATACGCTGGACCTCATCTTCACTAACAATGATGATCTGATACGAAATGTCTCCATATCAAAAACGATATACTCAGATCACAACATAATAGAGGTCCAGACATGTATGTGGGGGCCTCAGACCGACAAAACCAAGTCTTAAATGATATAAACTGGGAAGATAGCCCAAGCAACACGGATCCTAACCTATGTCTAGAACAAATTAACTCTGTGGCACTTGAGGTATGCTCAAGGCGTATTCCCTTAAGGAAAAGGAGGAGAAGATGTATAGTACTAGAAAGAGAAAGGCGCTCCCTATACAGGCAAAGGCAAAGAATAACAGAGCGGCTACAAGAGGCCAATATATCTGAAATATGTAGGGAGACACTGGTCAGAGAAATAGCAAACATCAAACTAAAGCTAAAGGAATCTTACAGGAATCAAGAAATGCGGGAAGAACTAAAAGCCATAAATGAAATTGAAAGAAACCCAAAGTATTTCTTTTCTTATGCCAAATCAAAGTCGAGAACAACATCCAGTATTGGGCCCCTACTTAAACGGGATGGGTCCTACACAGATGACAGCAAGGAAATGAGTGAGCTACTAAAGTCCCAGGATGACTCCGTTTTTAGCGAGCCGCTAACCAGAATGAGAGTCGAAGACCTAAATAAATTTTTTTATGAGAGACAGAATTTGGTAGACACACCTATCTGATATTATCCTGACCCCGGATGACTTCGAAAAGGCGATAAATGACATGCCCATGCACTCTGCCCCAGGCTCAGACTCATGGAATTCTGTGTTCATCAAGAACTGCAAGAAGCCCCTATCACGTGCTTTTAACATCCTATGGAGAGGGAGCATGGACACTGGGGTTGTCCCTCAGTTACTAAAAACAACAGACATAGCCCCACTCCACAAAGGAGGCAGTAAAGTAATAGCAAAGAACTACAGACCAATAGCGCTAACGTCCCATATCATAAAAATCTTTGAAAGAGTTCTAAGAAGCAAGATCGCCACTCATCTAGATAACCATCAGTTACACAACCCAGGGCAGCATGGGTTTAAAGCAGGTCGCTCCTGTCTGTCCCAACTACTGGAACACTACGACAAGGTCCTGGATACTCTAGAAGACAAACAGAATGCAGATGTAATACTGTATACACAGATTTTGCAAAAGCCTTTGACAAGTGGGACCATGGTGTAATAGCACACAAAATGCGTGATAAAAGAATAACAGGAAAAGTTGGTAGATGGATCTATAATTTCCGAACAAAAAGAACACAGAGTAGTAGTCAACAGAGTAAAGTCTGAGGCGGCTACGGTGAAAAGCTCTGTTCCACAAGGCACAGTACTCGCTCCCATCTTGTTCCTCATCCTCATATCGGACATGGACAGGGATATAAGCCACAGTGCCATGTCTTCCTTTGCAGATGACACCCGAATGTGCATGACAGTGTCCTCCATTGAAGACACTGCAAGGCTCCAGGCAGACATCAACCAAATCTTTAAATGGGCTGCAGAAAACAATATGAAGTTCAATGATGAGAAATTTCAATTACTCCGATATGGAAAACGTGAGGAAATTAAAATTTCATTGGAGTATAAAACAAATTCCAACCACATAGTAGTGCGAAAAACTAACGTCAAAGACCTGGGAGTGTTCATGTCAGAGGATCTCACCTTCAAGGACCATAACATTGTAACAATCGCATCTGCTAGAAAAATGACAGGATGGATAATGAGAACCTTCAAAACCAGGAATGCCAAGCCCATGATGACACTCTTCAGGTCGCTTGTTCTATCTAGGCTGGAATATTGCTGCACACTAACAAAAACTTTCAAGGCAGGTGAAATTGCTGTCCTAGAAAATGTGCAGAGAACCTTCACGGCATGCATAACTGCGATAAAACACTTCAATTACTGGGAACGCTTAAAGTTCTTAAACCTGTACTCCCTAGAATGCAGGCTGGAGAGATACATGATTATATACTCTTGGAAAATCCTAGAGGGATTAGTACCAAACTTGCACACAAAAATCACTCCCTACGAAAGTAAAAGACTCTGCAGACGATGCAACATCCCCCCAATGAAAAGCAGGGGTGCCACTAGCACATTAAAAGAGAACACAATAAGTGTCAGAGGCCCAAAACTGTTCAACTGCCTCCCTGCATACATAAGGGGGATTACCAATAGGCCCCTGGCTGTCTTCAAGCAGGCACTGGACAGGCACCTAAAGTTGTTACCTGACCAGCCGGGCTGTGGTTCGTATGTTTGATTGCATGTGGCCAGCAGTAACAGCCTGGTTGATCAGGCCCTGATCCACCATGAGGCCTGGTCACAGACCATGCCGCAGGGGAGTTGACCCCTGGAACTCTCTCCAGGTAAACACCAGTCCACTAACACCCAAGTACCCATTTTATACTGATGGGTGAACAGGGACAGCAGGTGTCTTATGGAAACACCGTACCAGAGATTCGAACTCCGGACCTCAGTGTGTGAGCTGAGTGCGCTAGCTATCGAGCTACGGGACGCCTCACTCTGCCCTTCTCATGATGTTGACTTCCAGTCTGTTAACCTTATGGGTTTAGTGCTTCCTTTATGATTATAATAATAATACTAATGTATGACCTCTACGTACTGATTTAGCTCCTTAATATCAATATAGTAATACATGTAACATTCTTGTGACTTTTTTTTTTTTTTTTTTTTGAGAAAAAATTTATGGCAGAGCAACATTGAGCCAGTGTTCCTTGTTGACTAATGTTCTGCCAGGCTGTTGGTGGCCTGTTGATGCATAGTACCTTCTAAGTCTGGCACTTTACAGAGGTACTTGTCTAGTTTCTTCTTGGTTTTCACACATTTGAGTTACAGTGGACCCCCGAGTTTCGTAAAAACTTCACTCCTGAAGTCTGCTCAAGTGCCATTACCGAACGAATTTACTCCCTTAAGGAAAAATTTCACGTAGGTTAGTCTATTTCAGACCCCCAAAAATACACTTCCACAAGAACTTACAAAATTATACTTACATAATTGCACGATTTCCAGGGTATTCGTTAACCGAGGGTCCACTGTACTTAGTTGTTTTAACTTTTAAGATTTGAATAAGATAGTACAAGGACCCAAATGGAAATAAGTCACTTTGTTTGACTTTTAGGGTTATTCTAGGTAATTAAGATTTGAATAAGATAGTACAAGGACCCAAATGGAAATAAGTCACTTTGTTTGACTTTTAGGGTTATTCTAGGTAATTTATGCTATGATAATTGTACTTATGTGTACCTGTACCTAAATAAACTTACTATATTCATTCTGGTAATATTTCTAATACATATCTGCTTGAAGAGTGTTGAAGTGTCTTGATCCCCACATGTTCACACTTCTGTTATTGTCCTTATGACCCCCTAAATTTCACTACATTTATTTTACACTTTCTCCTGTATCAGTCCAATAACCAACTGGTAGGTAGCACAAGCACTTCACATTAAACAGAGAAAACAAAAGGACCGCTGTCTGCAAATCAGTTCAAGACTCTTCTTAGAAATCACTTACTCACCCAAAGATAAACCACTTCCAAGCTGCTTTCAAATTCACCTCCATTACCACATACTGTGCTAAGGATCACAGTGTCACTTACCTAAATCTCAAAACTTCAAAAATAGATGCCCAAAATTCATTACATTACTTTATATTGCATTGTAAAAAAAAAAAAAAAAAAAAACTGCCCAAAACAATACTGCCTTACACTCACTTGTAACATTCTCATACTGTAAACTACTTTCAACAGTGCACATTGCACATTGTAATATTCCCATATTGTAATTTAAATAATTTTACTGTTGACATATACAACCTATATAATACTTTCAACTTGTCCCATTGTAATATTCCCATATTGTAATTTGAGTAAATTTACTGTTTGCTGTATATATAAAAACAGATGTACAACTTTAACAAACTACGATCTATTTGTCTAGTATTAAGTAGTCTGTAAGCCATTAAATTTAGTCTGCCCATAATGCCAAGGTATGATAGTGGCTCTTTGCACTGCAACTCATTATTGTAATTACACACTGTAAACTATGTAAATATGAATCCCTACAACAAGTCAATCACATTGTTAGCTTGCAAAGAAATAAATATTTGTATTTGTATCCCTACAGGTTTAGTGCTTCCCCCTAAATATAATAATAATAGTCCACTTGTAACAGGATTATTTCTTTTACCTTACCTTGTACTTACTGCTACACTATTTCAGGTGAAGTTAAATTGTGGCAAAAGCATGTAATAAAGGGTCTATAATGTGGCACTTTTTTCTTAAATTATAAATTCCAGTTTTGTCTGTTCCTTAATGAGAGTGCATTATTCATATTCTGGAATGCAGAGAGAAATTTTGATAAAAAAATTGATATAACTTTGGCTTTCCAGAGCTAGTTATGCAATTTTCGGAGGGATCACAACTGTTGTTTGTGGGTGAAGGAGACTTCTCATTTGTCGCTGCTCTGATTCAGGAAAACTGGTTTGCTGGAGTACATATTGTTGCCACGTGTCTTCAAGAGGAGCTGACTGAAAGAGCCAGAAAAAACACTGATATTCTAACTGACAGAGGTTAGTGTCTTCTAATCTATATTGTCTCGGTCTCTTTCGGTCTTGAGCTTAATGAGCAGAGTTTCTAGTCTCCACCACTCTTGTGCTAAATGACCCATATGGGCTTAGAACTCCATATTCTTTGTACCCTTGATGCTGGTGAGGGGCTTTTGTTTCATGGAACTGGATTTATCCTCCCATTTCTTGGATCAAACCTGAATTCCTTTTATTTCTCAAAAGCTATATGGCCCCTAGGGGTTTAGTGCTTCCCTCTGATTAAAAATAAAATCAGGCCCTGTTTACCACAAGGCCTGGTCATGGACTGGGCTGTGGGGGCATTGACCCCTGGCACATCCTCCAGGTATTATACTATACATATGTTGTTAATTCATAATACTTTAATGGATATGTTGTCTCCACTCCAGTGTAACATGCATCCAGCAGACTTGTGTGAGTGTATTATGTGGGGAAGTGGATAAGACTCCTTCCTCCATAAGTCATGTGTGTCGTAAGAGACAACTACAATGCTGGGAGCAAGGGGCTAGTAACCCCTTCTGTATAAATTGCTAAAAATAAGAAAAACTTTATAAAGTTGGGATGTTCAAATGTTCATGGATGTAGTGCAGATTATAAGAAAGAGATGATTGCTTGTGTTATGAATGTAAAGAAGTTGGATGTTCTAGCTCTAAGCAAAACAAAGCTGAAGGGGGTAGGAGAGCTGCAGTGGAGAGAAATAAATGGGATTAAGTCAGGAGTATTCTGAGAGAGCTAAGGAAGGGGTAGCAATAATATTGAAGGATCAGTTATGGCAGGGAAAGAGGGAATATAAATGTATAAATTCAAGGATTATGTAGATTAAAATAAGGGTCAGATGCAAAAAGTGGGTTATACTAAGTATTTATGCACTTTGAGAAGAGAGGAATATAGAGGAGAGAGAGAGAGAGAGAGAGAGATTTTGTGAGATGTTAAGCAAGTGTTTAGGATCTTTAGAACCAAGTGAGAGTAATTGTGGTAGGGTACCTGAATGCTAAAGTGGGAGAAACAATTGTAGAGGGCATAGTAGGCAAGTTGGGGGGGACCAGAGGTAAATGATAATAGGGGAGGCCTTTGATTGAACTTTGTATAGAAAGGAATTTGGTAATAAGTATACAAGATATGACATAGGGCATAATGACCCCAGAGTGTTTGTTTAATTTCCATGGTAACCTAACCCAATACTGATCATCTTCATATTAGACATTGTCTAAATATTGGTTATAAGTTTTTGACTCCTGTGGGCTTGGTTTTGTGTTCCAGTTAGCTTTGTACCATTTTGTTATTAAGTTTGGATTAAACTATCTGGTGGAAGTATTTGTTTATTGAGTATACTGTACAGTACTTCTTATTTTTCTAATTCTACTTTGATCTAGTATCTGTATTTTCAGGTGTGGAAGTTATATTGGGAGTTGATGCCACACAGCTGCATTGTAATCCCAATATTAAAGACTGCAAGTTTACTCACATTATCTTCAATTTCCCTCATGTTGGTGGAAAAATGAGAATTGATCTGAATCGCAAGTTACTCCGTCAGTTTTTTCAAAGTGCAGCCCATGTCCTTCAGGAATGTGGTCAGGTTTTGGTGACACTTTGTGCGGGTCAAGGTGGTGTTCCACTTGACCCCATTGTTCGAAGGTGGGATGACTCATGGCAGATCGTCCTCATGGCTTCATATGCTAAGTTTGTGCTAAAAGATTTTAAAACCTTTGATGCTTTGAAGTATTCATGTTATTCAGCAACTGGTTATAGGTCCTTGGAAAAAGGCTTTGGTCAGAAGGGTGCTTTTATATACACATTTGAGTTACAAACTATTTTGCATGAAGGAAATATCTTGGATGCTAGAGCCACTAAAGTGATCTCTGTGTATGCTGATTACAACTTGAAAGTTCCTTATTTCCTTTATAATAAAGTGAAAAGAAATGTTTTTAGTAATAAATCAAGCATAATAGGCTACCTCACGCACGTATTAAGAGAGCATGTTTCAACAGTTATTACAACTTGTCTTGGAGGTGATATAGTATATGGAAATGATGTGTATTCAAGAAATTTTCCCAGTTTGCTCAATTTTTGTCAATGTATGAAACTGAAGAGCACGAGTATTTGTTTGCACTCGGCATACAAAATTGACATGACCCTTGGCTTGAAGGTTGACCCTCTTGTCATATTGGTCTGCCCTGGAAATAGCAGTATATTTGAAAACATTTTAGCTGAAGAAATGTCACTGGAAATCAGAAATGTGAGTAAATCTTTTTTGCCCAAAGTTAAAAGGGCAGTGATGAAGGATTTTTTAGAAGAGCATGTCTCTTTTTCTCAGCATTGTGCAGGAGATAATGATAGCAGTTCTTTATGTACCAAGTCTGTTTATGTTATAAATCTCACCTCTGCAGCCAGTTTCTATTTTGATGTTGATGATGATGAACTGTGGAGTGTTAGTCAGTGTGTGTGTGTGTGTAATGGTGTAGTTTTGTATACACCCTGCAGTCTCTTCCCTCTTGAATACTCTTACGACATCAGTTTTTGGGAACCTCCACCTTCAACAGACCCAGCTCATAGTAACGTACTAGTGGATTTAGATTGTTCTCCTGGAAGCATTGGCTTTGATGAAGCCATTATTGGTGTGATAATTGTAAATGTAGCGAGGGATACTTTAAGACATTATAAACTCTTAAGCACATACGTTCACCCAGAAATTAAGAGGAGGAGTTACACGTATAGGATTACATATAGAAGTGTCTGTGGTGCTCTCTCTGATATGAAAGCAAAGGCTATTCATTCAGAAATTGGAAGAAAACTTGAAGAATGTATTGGTGTTAAGATTCGATAGCAAAATGGTTTAGGACATCCATTAAATATTAGAGAGAGAGAGAGGAGAGTAGAGAAGAAAGAAGAGGAGAGAAGGGAGAAAAGTGAGTGAAAGAGAGAAAGAAGAGAGAAAAGTGAGTGACTATACAGTATGCTGAAAGACTTGATATTATTTGTCCAAATGAATATTCTATAGTTATCTTAATTCAAGTAATATTCACTTTGAAGGTGAAAAATCTCTTGATCCAAGAAATTAGAGCTCATCTTTTTCCTTGTATTAAATTTGTGTTCACTTGTACAGATGTTATAAGATCCCAGTGAGCTTAGTGCTTGCTTGTAAATATAATAATAATCCAATTCCTTAATCAAGTTGGTATGGTACTTCAGTAATAAAACTCCTAACAAGTTGTTGCTTTAAGTTTTTACTAAGTTTTATCATTTTTATTTTATTGAAACACATTTGGTCATGCCATGGCTATTGTTTAAAATGTCTTGATTTGTAAATTCGGTAAATAAATGCTGTTTACAGTTTTTATGTTTAAATTCTATGAGAAACCTGGCAGGAAAAGTTTATAGTGTTAGCAAAATTTTAAGAAAGTAAGGTGGGTGATCCTGAATTATAATTTTTTAACAAACCAGCTGTCTCCCACCAAGGTAGGGTGACCCCCACCAAGGTAGGGTGACCCCCACCAAGGTAGGGTGACCCCCACCAAGGTAGGGTGACCCCCACCAAGGTAGGGTGACCCCCACCAAGGTAGGGTGACCCCCACCAAGGTAGGGTGACCCCCACCAAGGTAGGGTGACCCCCACCAAGGTAGGGTGACCCATACCAAGGTAGGGTGACCCCCCACCAAGGTAGGGTGACCTCCCCACCAAGGTAGGGTGACCCCCCCACCAAGGTAGGGTGACCCCCCCACCAAGGTAGGGTGACCCCCCACCAAGGTAGGGTGACCCCCACCAAGGTAGGGTGACCCCCACCAAGGTAGGGTGACCCCCACCAAGGTAGGTGACCCCCACCAAGGTAGGGTGACCCCACCAAGGTAGGGTGACCCCCACCAAGGTAGGGTGACCCCCACCAAGGTAGGGTGACCCCCACCAAGGTAGGGTGACCCCCACCAAGGTAGGGTGACCCCCACCAAGGTAGGGTGACCCCCACCAAGGTAGGGGACCCCACCAAGGTAGGGTGACCCCACCAGGTAGGGTGACCCCCACCAAGGTAGGGTGATCCACACCAAGGTAGTGTGACCCCACCAAGGTAGGGTGATCCCCACCAAGGTAGGGTGACCCCACCAAGGTAGGGTGACCCCCACCAAGGTAGGGTGACCCCCACCAAGGTGAGGGTGACCCCACCAACGTAGGGTGACCCCCACCAACGTAGGGTGACCCCACCAACGTAGGGTGACCCCCACCAAGGTAGGGTGACCCCACCAAGGTAGGGTGACTCCCACCAAGGTAGGGTGACCCCACCAAGGTAGGGTGACCCCACCAAGGTAGGGTGACCCCCACCAAGGTAGGGTGACCCCCACCAAGGTAGGGTGACCCCCACCAAGGTAGGGTGACCCCCACCAAGGTAGGGTGACCCCCACCAAGGTAGGGTGACCCCCACCAAGGTAGGGTGACCCCCACCAAGTAGGGTGACCCCCACCAAGGTAGGGTGACCCCCCACCAAGGTAGGGTGACCCCCACCAAGGTAGGGTGACCCCCACCAAGGTAGGGTGACCCCCACCAAGGTAGGGTGACCCCCACCAATGTAGGGTGATCCCCCCACAAGATAGGGTGACCCCCTCTAAGGTAGGGTGACTCCACCAAGGTAGGTAAGGTGACCCTTCCCCAAAAAAAGGAAGCATCCACTATCGTTTATTAAATAACTGTCTTGTCAGAAGTATACCAACCACACAGTTCAGATGATTCTCTAAACTGTAACATCCCCACCTCTCCTTCAGAGTGCAGATACTGCCCTTCCTGCCTCCAGGACTCAAGTCCGGCTAACCAGTTACTCTGAAGAAAAAAAAAAAACCTGTTTGCCTCCACTCTGATGTCATGAGCTCACACATCCCTGTTGGATGTTCACTCCCCTAGCACTCAAAACTTCCTTCACTCCTTTTATCCATCTATTTCTGGAATGATCCCTACCCCCTCCTTCCCTTCACTCCAGATTTATATACCCTCCTACTCATTCTGTTTTGCTCCATCCTCTCTTAAGTGCCTAAAGTATCTCATCAAATCCTCCTCAACCCTCTAGATTATATTTTGGTAACCCCACACCTAATTTCTACAACTGAATTCTCTGCAAAATATTCACACCGCATTATCATTATCACATTGGCACATCACATCACAACATCTCCACTGCCTCCAGCCTTCACACCCATATAACTGTTGGTACCACTGTACTCGGGTACATTCCCCCCTTCCTTTTTGTTTTTTAGAACATTTGACAGTGTACTGAGAGAAGCAAGAGCCTACAAAAATGAAGCCAAAGCTAAAATTTATGCTGTGTATTAGGATCAGTTTGAGAAGACAGTACTGTATCTGTGAAGGTTTGAAAAATTCAGAATTTAGAAAGTGCATTAACTTTTTGGATTACTGTTGTTCCTAACATGACAAAAGAGAGCATTATTAGTGTCGACAAGGCAACATCCTTTAAATTTTTTCTGTGAGAGGAAAGTGGCCACTTTCATCAGTTTAATATATGGTACTGGAGAGGGCAAGAAGAGCAGAAAATAGTTTACCTCTGATGTGTCAGAGTAAGGAGTAAAGTGTGGACTAGAATGCTTCAGAAGATATTATCTCATGTTTTTTAAAATGAAAGTTTAATAACTAAAAGGCTAATTAATGCTATATTCAAGGAAAGCACCAAAACTGTAAGGGTTACTTAGCACTACATAACAGTGGTGAAATAGTGATAGATGATAGTTGAGTGATGAGGGGGTGAATCATAGATAATGTAGCAAACTGGTGTTTGTTAGGAAGCTGGAGGCTGAAGGGCATTGCTAAGATTGTATCAATTAGAAATGCAAGAAATGAAAATTACAAGTATCTTGGGTGGGGGAGTGTATTCGCCTAGTTGTGGTTGCAGGGGTCGAGCCACATCCTTTGATGCACTAATGATAGAAGAATAATCTATGTTATGGGAGGAGCCTGCTGTATGACCCTTGTAAG
Organism: Cherax destructor; assembly: GCA_009830355.1. Classification (NCBI taxonomy): domain Eukaryota; kingdom Metazoa; phylum Arthropoda; class Malacostraca; order Decapoda; family Parastacidae; genus Cherax; species Cherax destructor. The sequence goes on along the minus strand of WNWK01003250.1, from coordinate 43,278 downwards.
TTTAGTGCTTCTTTTGATTATAATATGGGAGGAGCCAGGTCCATGGGGGAGGGGAAGTGAGGATCACAGGCACCAGAGGGGGTAGGTAGAATGCCTGTACTGGAGACTTCTACGCCAGCCTTCGTCGGGTGTGGACTTCTCTCGCCTGAGTATCAGTGACAAATTTTCCCCGTTCTCTCTGGGACGCTTGTCCTCATCTATTTTGCCCGCCAGTTCCATTTTTTTCTGCACTGTGGATAATTATTTTACGGTCTTTGGTGGGAAGCCGGTTACTGTACTCAGGTGGGGGTCCCGCTCTGCTGGGGCTTGGCAAGGGGGTCCACCGGACCTAATCGGAAACTTTCAAGTTTCTATCTCTATTTCCAAAGGAACTTTTGTTCCTTTTCTTTCATCGCCCAGCCTTGGGCAACAAATCTTCCTTGTACCATCGAGAAGTCGAGCTTGTTACGGCTTATGCTGTCAGTGGCCCTGATAAACCCAACGAAGAAGAAGAATGCCTGTACTGGGTTCAGGCAACAGTTGATGACTTTAAAAGTTATTCTGGGTTCTGAGGAGGGTCCATGGTTGTGCTGGGGTTGGTAAAGGGTGCTGCAGACACTTGGCCTCCAGGAGAATGAATCACTGTCTCACTTATCATGAGTTAATAAATGAGGCAGATCTGAAAACAAACAAAAAACTAACATACCCACCTTGAACCATGGTCAGCTCCACTGTGACAGGTGATGCTGTTAAGTAAAAGGACACAAATGCAACTAATGTGACATTTTATTGTGGCAACGTTTCGCTCTTAACGGCTTGACAAAGCTCCTGGAGAGTGAAACGTTGCCACAATGAAATGTCACATTAGTTGCATTTGTGTTCTTTTACTTAACATATTGTTGGTAATTCTACCAATATTAATACATGTAATACTGTTGGTCCCTGGAAACCAGCTTTTACCCTTCTACTTCAAGTTCAACTCATTCTTGCTCATCTTGCCCTCTCAAATATATTGGTGAAATAGGCTGCTGTTTTCCACATGTTTGACATAATGTTGCAAGATAAATCTATATGTTGTTTAATTTTAATTTCATATTAGTAGATTTATTGTGACTGATTATCTTTGCATCTGGATGGTTCAATAACTGCAGCTGTTTTGATATATTGATATTTCTTCATTCTTTTTATTTAGGTTTCATCATCATGACTACATAGAGTGGCTTCATTTCTACTGCATAGAGAGTGAAAGAGATGGCAGCAGGAGCTTTCAGGCTCTCCTCAGGAAGGCCACTCAGCTGGGCATTCCAAAATCAGATGAGAAATGTATTGCAGAAAATAAGATACTGCTCAAATGATGCTTCATCCGTTGGCGGTGTTGATGGTTTGCAACCTGGTGTAGCGGTGCTGGATACTGTACAACGTGGCGCCTGGAAAGGTGTGGAAAAATCTTATGCTTGGGATGATGGTTGGAACCAGAAAGGAAAGGAGTTTCTTAAATGGCTACAAGACAACCCAGATGTGGAACTAGAAGACAAATACACAGCAATCAAGAAAGTCAAAAGCAAATCGGATAAAACAATGGTTAGAGCAATATATTTTAAATGTTGTTATTGGCTCTCTTTCCCAAGTGTTGGTTATCTGGTAATTTTAAAATCTTTTGATATATATTTGCTACCAATAGTTTGGTATTAATTACAACATCAGTGTTTATGGAGAGTAAGTTTATGTATGGTATGTTGTACACCATAAAAGATTGTCAATGCTTCCTCACTTATTTAATGTGCATTGTACATAACAACCAGAATTTTCTTAGGAATGTAGTGAAAATCTTTACAATAGACTAAATACTGAGGCCGAGGCACCACAAGCTTCACCACCTCTGCTTCACTAGCTACAAGTAAATAATCATAAACAGGTAACCACACTGGATTCTACCATACCTGTCATGCAATATACATTGATGCTTGGTGCTGCACAATACAATCCTTTCAAACCAATTTTTTTTCTGGGTCTACTCTTTTTACGGTTTTTGTGAATAAACTCATTGTTTGAGTTTTTAAGGTGAAGGAACGAAATCTAAATCTTGACTTTACTAAAGTAAGTGTGTGTGTGTGTGCGCTGTATATATTTTTTTTTTTTTTTTTTTAACACATCGGCCCATTCCCACCAAGGCAGGGTGGCCGAAAAGAAAAACTTTCATCATCATTCACTCCATCACTGTCTTGCCAGAAGGGTGCTTTACACTACAGTTATAAAACTGCAACATTAACACCCCTCCTTCAGAGTGCCGGCACTGTACTTCCCATCTCCAGAACTCAAGTCCGGCCTGCCGGTTTCCTGAATCCCTTCATAAATGTTACTTTGCTCACATATATATATATATATATATATATATATATATATATATATATATATATATATATATATATATATATATATATATATATATATATATACAAAGTGGGATGTTTGAATGTGCGTGGATGTTGTGCGAATGATAAGAAAGAGATGATTGTAGATGTTATGAATGAAAAGAAGCTGGATGTCCTGGCTTTAAGTGAGACAAAGCTGAAGGGGGTAGGAGAGTTTCAGTGGGGAGAAATAAATGGGATTAGATCAGGGTTTCAAATAGAGTTAGAGCTAAAGAAGGAGTGGCAATAATGTTGAATAATCAGTTATGGCAGGTAAAGAAGGAATATAAATGTATAAATTCAAGGATTATGTGGAGTAAAATAAAGGTTGGATGTAAAAAGTGGGTTATAGTAAGTGTTTATGCACCTGGAGAAGAGAGAAGTGTAGAGAGAGAGAGATTTTGGGAAATGTTGAGTGAGTGTGTGGGGAGTTTTGAGCCAAGTGAGAGAGTAATTGTGGTTGGGGATCTTAATGCTAAAGTGGGTAAAAATGTTGTGGATGGAGTAGTAGGTAAATTTGGGGTGCCAGGGTAAATGTAAATGGGGAACCATTAATTGAGCTATGTGTAGAAAGAGGTTTGGTAATAAGTAATACATATTTTATGAAAAAGAGGATAAATAAATATACAAGGTATGATATAGCACGTAAGGAAAGTAGTTTGTTGGATTATGTATTGGTGGATAAAAGGTTGATGAGTAGGCTTCAGGATGTACATGTTTATAGAGGGCAACGGATATATCAGATCATTATTTGGTTTAGCTACAGTTAGAGTAAAAGGTAGATGGGACAAAAGAAAATGGCAACAGCAAGTAAGAGAGGTAAAAGTGTATAAACTAAGGGAGGAGGAAGTTAGGGTGAGATATAAGCAACTATTGGCAGAAAGGTGGGCTAGTACAAGTAGGAGTAGTGGGGGGGTTGAAGAGAGTTGGGATAGTTTTAAAAATGCAGTATTAGAATGTGGGGCAGAAGTTTGTGGCTATAGGAGGGTGGGTGCAGGAGGAAAGAAGAGTGAGTGGTGGAATGAAGAAGTAAAGGGTGTGATAAAAGAGAAAAAGGTAGCTTATGAGAGGTTTTTACAAAACAGAAGTGTTAATAGAAGAGCAGAGTACATGGAGAGTAAAAGAAAGGTGAAGAGAGTGGTGAGAGAGTGCAAAAGAAGAGCGGATGAAAGAATGGGAGAGGCTCTGTCAAGAAATTTTGCTGAAAACAAGAAGAAATTTTGGAGTGAGATAAACAAGGTAAGAAAGCCTAGGGAACGAATGGATTTGTCAGTTAAAAACAGAGTAGGGGAGTTAGTAGATGGGGAGCTGGAGGTATTGGGTAGATGGCGGGAATATTTTGAGGAACTTTTAAATGTCGATGAAAAAAGGAAGGCGGTAATTTCATGTACTGGCCAGGGAGGTACAACATCGTTTAGGAGTGAAGAAGAGCAGGATGTGAGTGTGGGGGAGGTGCGTGAGGCATTACGTAGAATGAAAGGGGTAAAGCAGCTGGAATTGACGGAATCATGACAGAAATGTTAAAAGCAGGGGGATATAGTGCTGGAGTGGTTGGTATTTTTGTTTAATAAATGTATGAAAGAGGGAAGGTACCTAGGGATTGGCAGAGAGCATGTATAGTTCCTTTATATAAAGGGAAGGGGATAAAAGAGAGTGTAAAAATTATAGGGGAATAAGTTTACTGAGTATACCAGGTAAAGTGTATGGCAGGGTTATTATTGAAAGAATTAGAGGTAAGACAGAGAGTAGGATTGCAGATGAGCAAGGAGGCTTTAGAGTGGGTAGGGGATGTGTAGATCAAGTGTTTACAGTGAAGCATATATGTGAACAGTATTTAGATAAAGGTAGAGAAGTTTTTATTGCATTTATGGATTTAGAAAAGGCATATGATAGAGTGGATAGGGGAGCAATGTGGCAAATGTTGCAAGTGTATGGAATAGGTAGTAAGTTACTGAAGGCTGTAAAGAGTTTTTATGAGGATAGTGAGGCTCAGGTTAGGGTGTGTAGGGAGAGGGAGATTACTTCCCGGTAAAAGTAGGTCTTACACAGGGATGTGTAATGTCACCATGGTTGTTTAATATATTTATAGATGGGGTTGTAAAAGAAGTAAATGCTAGGGTGTTGGGTGGGATTAAATTATGGAGAATTAAATGCAAAATGGGAGTTGACACAGTTACTTTTTGCTGATGATACTGTGCTTATGGGAGATTCTAAAGAAAAGTTGCAAAGGTTAGTGGACGAGTTTGGGAGAGTGTGTAAAGATAGAAAGTTAAAAGTGAACATAGATAAGAGTAAGGTGATGAGGGTATCAAACGATTTAAATAAAGAAAAATTGGATATCACATTGGAGAGAGGGATTATGGAAGAAGTAAATGTTTTCAGATATTTGGGAGTTGACGTGTCAGCGGATGGGTTTATGAAGGATGAGGTTAACCATAGAATTGATGAAGGAAAAAAGGTGAGTGGTGCATTGAGGTATCTGTGGAGACAAAAACGTTATCCATGGAGGCAAAGAAGGGAATGTACGAAAGTATAGTGGTACCAACACTCTTATATGGGTGTGAAGCATGGGTTGCAAATGCTGCAGCGAGGAGGAGGCTGGAGGCAGTGGAGATGTCCTGTCTAAGGGCAATGTGTGGTGTAAATATTATGCAGAAAATTCGGAATGTGGAAATTAGGAGAAGGTGTGGAGTTACTAAAAGTATTTGTCAGAGGGCTGAAGAGGGGTTGTTGAGGTGGTTTGGTCATTTAGAGAGAATGGATCAAAGTAGAATGACTTGGAGAGCGTATAAATCTGTAGGGAAGGAAGGCGGGTAGGGTCGTCCTAGAAAGGTTGGAGGGAAGGGGTAAAGGAGGTTTTGTGGGCGAGGGCTTGGACTTCCAGCAAGCATGTGTGAGCGTGTTAGATAGGAGTGAATGGAGACGAATGGTTTTGGGACATGACGATCTGTTGGAGTGTGAGCAGGGTAACATTTTGTGAAGGGATTCAGGGAAACCAGTTAATTGATTTATTTGAACTTGAGTCCTGGAAATGGGAAGTACAATGCCTGCACTTTAAAGGAGGGGTCTGAGATAGTGACAGCTGGGAGGGACTTTTCTCAGCTGTCGTATCTGAGCTCCTCTGCAAAGACAGTGATTATGTATGAGTGTGGTGAAAGTGTTGAATGATGATGAAAGTATTTTCTTTTTGGGGATTTTCTTTCTTTTTGGGTCACCCTGCCTCGGTGGGAGGCGGCCGACTTGTTAAAAAAAAAAAAAATATATATATATATATATATATATATATACAGTGGACCCTCGGTTTTCGCCGAAAATTCGTTCCAGAATGCTGCTCAAGTGCCATTACTGAACGAATTTACTTCCTTAAGAAATAATGTCACGTAGGTTAGTCTATTTCAGACCCCCAAAAATACACTTGCAACAGCACTTACGAAAATACACTTACATAAATGTTCGAGTTTGGAGATGACCGAAAACCGAGGGACCACTGTATATATATATATATACAGTGGACCCCCGAGTTTCGTAAAAACTTCACTCCTGAAGTCTGCTCAAGTGCCATTACCGAACGAATTTACTCCCTTAAGGAAAAATTTCACGTAGGTTAGTCTATTTCAGACCCCCAAAAATACACTTCCACAAGAACTTACAAAATTATACTTACATAATTGCACGATTTCCGGGGTATTCGTTAACCGAGGGTCCACTGTATATTTTTTTTTTTTTTTTCAACAAGTCGGCCGTCTACCACCGAGGCAGGGTGACCCAAAAAGAAAGAAAATCCCCAAAAAGAAAATACTTTCATCATCATTCAACACTTTCACCACACTCATACATAATCACTGTCTTTGCAGAGGCGCTCAGATACGACAGCTGAGAATAGTCCCTCCCAGCTGTCAATATCCCAGACCCCTCCTTTAAAGTGCAGGCATTGTACTTCCCATTTCCAGGACTCAAGTTCAACTAAATCAATTAATTGGTTTCCCTGAATCCCTTCACAAAATGTTACCCTGCTCACACTCCAACAGATCGTCATGTCCCAAAAACCATTCGTCTCCATTCACTCCTATCTAACACGCTCAAACATGCTTGCTGGAAGTCCAAGCCCCTCGCCCACAAAACCTCCTTTACCCCTTCCCTCCAACCTTTTCTAGGACGACCCCTACCCCGCCTTCCTTCCCCTACAGATTTATACGCTCTCCAATGCTTGTTGAACAAGATGTTTATACTTGTGTGCTTGTTGAACAAGATGTTCATACTGGTGTGCTTGTTGAACAAGATGTTTATACTGGTGTGCTTGTTGAACAAGACGTATTCAATAAAATACAATTTTTGCACATTTTTCTGTACTTTTTAAAGTTTCATGTATTTTTTGAAAAATAAGAAATTTTCGATAAAAATATTGATTTTTATAGATTTTTAATGGGATTTTTTAAAAATATGTAAATAATTTATAAATCTTAAAAAATGCTATAAAACGTTATTTTATTGCATTTTTTGATGATTCAAAGCATTTTTAAGGATATTCTGAAAAACTATTTTTTTAGGTAAAATATACCTATATGTTCTCCATGGGGAAGTGGAACAGAATTCTTCCTCCGTAAGCCATGCGTGTCGTAAGAGTTGACTAAAATGCCGGGAGCAAGGGGCTAATAACCCCTTCTCCTGTATACATTACTAAAGTTAAAAAGAGAAACTTTTGTTTTTCTCTTTGGGCCACCCCGCCTTGGTGGGAAGCGGCCGATTTGTTGAAAGAAGAAGATACCTATATGTAAGCTTCTTGAAAAAATAATAATAAAACTTCCCCTACTTTGATCCATTCTCTCTAAATGACCAAACCACCTCAACAACCCCTCTTCAGCCCTCTGACAAATACTTTTAGTAACTCCACATTTTCTCCTAATTTCCACATTCCGAATTTTCTGCATAATATTTACACCACACATTGCCCTTAGACAGGACATCTCCACTGCCTCCAGCCTCCTCCTCGCTGCAGCATTTGCAACCCATGCTTCACACCCATATAAGAGTGTTGGTACCACTATACTTTCGTACATTCCCTTCTTTGCCTCCATGGATAACGTTTTTGTCTCCACAGATACCTCAATGCACCACTCACCTTTTTCCTTCATCAATTCTATGGTTAACCTCATCCTTCATAAACCCATCCGCTGACACGTCAACTCCCAAATATCTGAAAACATTTACTTCTTCCATAATCCCTCTCTCCAATGTGATATCCAATTTTTCTTTATTTAAATCGTTTGATACCCTCATCACCTTACTCTTATCTACGTTCACTTTTAACTTTCTACCTTTACACACTCTCCCAAACTCGTCCACTAACCTTTGCAACTTTTCTTTAGAATCTCCCATAAGCACAGTATCATCAGCAAAAAGTAACTGTGTCAACTCCCATTTTGCATTTAATTCTCCATAATTTAATCCCACCCTCTCCCCAACACCCTAGCATTTACTTCTTTTACAACCCCATCTATAAATATATTAAACAACCATGGTGACATTACACATCCCTGTCTAAGACATACTTTTACCGGGAAGTAATCTCCCTCTCTCCTACACACCCTAACCTGAGCCTCACTATCCTCATAAAAACTCTTTACAGCCTTCAGTAACTTACTACCTATTCCATACACTTGCAACATTTGCCACATTGCTCCCCTATCCACTCTATCATATGCCTTTTCTAAATCCATAAATGCAATAAAAACTTCTCTACCTTTATCTAAATACTGTTCACATATATGCTTCACTGTAAACACTTGATCTACACATCCCCTACCCACTCTAAAGCCTCCTTGCTCATCTGCAATCCTACTCTCTGTCTTACCTCTAATTCTTTCAATAATAACCCTGCCATACACTTT